>CAIGRQ010271585.1:0-17067 GCA_903798375.1 Fraxinus sp. D2006-0159 | reverse complement strand
AAATTTTTGATTTTAAAAAAAAAATACAAACGGGGCAAGGTTCCGCCCCGCCCCGCCTAACGTGGGGCGGGGCGCGGGGCGGGACGAGACGGGAGATTGGCGGGGCGGGGCGGGGCAGGACGAGGGTGCCCCGCCCCGAACCCGCCCCGTTGCCATCACTAAATGGGGGCAGGGATTACTCGCATATCCAGGTAAACAGGGCTCAGACAGAAATAAAGGTCATTGCCCTAAAGTGAATATGAGAAATATAGTCTCAACAGTCAACCCGCACCGCTATCAGCCCTGTTCAAAATTAATTTCCAATTTAAAGTTTTTATTAAAAAAATAAAAGACTTATCATTATTTTTAAAGAGAATATAAATTATTTTTAACAAATTGAAAAAAGCAATAATATTTAGACATAAAAAATAAAAATAAAAATAAACGGGGAGAGAAATGGGGTAGAGTCCTGTTCCGTCCCGTCCCTCTTTAACCGGGGTTGGGAATGGGAATGGGGAAGATAAACAAAAATATCTGACGGGATGGGATGTGAATAACAAACTCGTTCCATACTAGTCCCGTTACCATCCATAGCTTAAAAAATATAAGTAAATCTTAATAAAATAAGTATTAAAGACCTAAATGAATACAAAGTCCTAATATAAACAAGAAATTAATTCTCATTGTACCAAGATATAATTTTCCGTCATAACTGCAATATAACTCTTGCATCAATCTCCCTTACTTAAAAAGATCATTCCAATAAATGTTAATCAACGAGGACCAAAAAAAAAATAATCCAAATTTCTCACATCACATCGTGAGATTTAGAATTCAACTTGGACTCGAGAGAAATCTCTCAGCATTTATTGTCGTATTTTGAACTTCTTGAGGCGAGCAACATTGATAGCAATTAAAATTGGAAATTTTTTAGCAGCAGCATCTGCGAACCTATCCATCTTTGTTTCACCTATCATTGTCCAGATGATGTATGCGGTACACCTATTTGGCACTATTAAAAATTTGAGTTAAGCTATGGGTACAAAAAATTTGACAAAAAGGTTGACAAAATCGACACTTGGCGCCCCCCTATTGGAGGGGCGGCTGTCCAGCCGCCCCTCCAATAGGGGGGCGCCAAATGTCGATTTTGTCAACATTTTTGTCAAATTTTTTATACTTATAGCTTAACTCTATTTTGTAATATTGTAATGGTAAATTTCAGTTTAAAGTCAACAATAGATTGTAATAGTATATTTTATAGGTTCCACAATTTTTCAACCACACATTCTATTAGTTTTTATCAAAATTTACTAAAAATATATTTTAATATTGACCAAATAAGGCTAAAATATATTTTATTTGACGCTTTTCAAACACGGATTATGGAGTACTAAGCCACCGTTTGTCTCCAATTTTCCCATAACTCATTTTTTCTAGCGTACATATTCGCATCATAAAATATTCTATAGCTAAATCCAATTTTTTTTTTTCACACTTTCTAAACACACATTTACTAAAAAATAAAAAATAAAAATAGCGGTTTAAAACAACGTCTCTCCGAGGAAAAAAAAAAAAAAAAGGGCCCACCCCACCAAACAGGGAAATAATATTATTCCATCCATTTCCTGATTTCCTCCTTCCCCTTGAATTGAAATACCCAATTTTATTAAAGCTTCAGTTTAAACTGAATATCAGTAAATCACTCTTGAAAAGTTCGAGAAATCAATTTTGTTAATATTCCTAGTTTCTATCCTCGTCTGATTAAAGAGAGGGGATTTTTTTATAGCTATAATTGTGAAGCTATGGAAGTTGAATTGGTTACCGATGGTATGTCGGAGGATGAAAATTATGTTGCCGATGATATTAACGTTGATGTAAGTTTCAATTTCTTATTTATGTTTTAATTTTTTAAACCTTCCTATATCTTTTACTGAATAAAAATGTTGATGATTGCTTAAAGTTTGTTATTTCAAAATTGAAGCTTCAGATTTGCCTGTTTGAAAGATGATATTGTGAATATTACGATATGAATTTTACTTCATATTAACATCTTCTGAGTAATGAAAGTGCATTTTCGTTCAAATATTATCAAATTTAAATGGTAATTTTTATTTCCGTAATTTAATTTTAGATGGATGGGAAATAAACAGTCAACTCATAAAAATTAAAATGAAGGGTTAATGTGAAGTACAGAAAAAACTTAGTTCAGCATATATTAAGTAATATATAGTTGTGGATTTTATACTTGTTAGGAAATAAATGAGTTATCACATTCCACTTTTGATTGCCTAAATATATCATCTTTATAAGGTGACAAGTTGAATGGTTTGATTTTTGGCGCTCTGAAATCTCAGATTAGGGTTTGGCTAGGTATATTTATTTGCAGTATCCATTATATATTATTCTTCTGTCACTTGATGTATTTGCAGGAATATTTAAATCTGGAGGGTGAAAGATGTGGGATTTGCATGGATGTTGTAATTGACAGAGGCGTGCTAGATTGCTGCCAACATTGGTATGTATACGTTAGCACGATATGGCTTTCTCGTTACAGTTGGTCTTGTTTCTTCTTATTTTCGTATTTTTTTTTTGAGTTACCATTGATATTTTATTTTTCACCTTCTTGTGTTGCCAAATATAGCTTGCTTCTCTGTTCTGCTTTATACTGATAGTTTATTGAAAGCTTCACTCCTTTTGAAGTGCTAGAAAACTGTATCATGAAGCGTTAATCACTTCTAAACCTCTAGAGTACATAGCCACTTGTTTGGAATTTAATTGAGTAAATCTTTATTACATAACTTGAAGGGAATGAAATAATGCAGCCTTTTCATATCTGTTACTGAAATTTAGGTATAATTATATATTCATTTGCTGTATAATATCCTTCGAGTTGTGAAACCCTTCTGATTATTCTTGGTATAATTTTGATGCATGCTTGATTCTATACTTGTGTGAAGAAGGAGGTTGTTGCTTTTACCCATCTTCACCTTTTAGTTCGTTAAATCGGCGATGGCTAATTTATATGCACTCTTTTGGTGTAAATTTATATTTATTTAGCAGCAATGCTGCAGTGCCTGGTGATGTAAACTGCATCTTTTCCGCTGGGTATTAATGTTGCGTAAAAGTAAGATCATTCATCATTAATGGTGTTTAGTCCCTCGGTAAAGTTTTGTATTGAATCATTATTGTATGTACTTATCCTTGCAACACTGTCTGTGAAGGCTTCTGATTTATTTAACAATTGAGTAGCTTATATATAGTATATAATTAGCAGTGTGAGGAATATGAAGAATGGAGCATTGGAGTTAATGCCTGATTTTTGGCTAGTTTTTGAATTTTATCAGCTTAATTTGATGCTAATTTTAATTGGGTTATGTGGACTTGTCATTTAATTTCAGGTTCTGTTTTGCATGCATTGACAACTGGGCTACCATCACAAGCCTATGCCCACTTTGCCAGAATGAGTTTCAACTGATAACATGTGTGCCTGTGAGTAACAAAAATTGTTTGAATTTTCGGACCCTTCTCTAATCTTCATTGTCATTTTGATGGCCTTGCATTCATACACACGGCTGCAAAGCCTGTGTGCTTCTTTCATCGTTGTGCACATGATGTGATTCTTAATGGGATTACTACACACTCAATATTTGATCTTTGAATTTATACATTAATATCATAACTAGGAATGGTTACTTATGCATATCATGGTTAATGAAGGTATATGATACAATTGGTAACAAGACTGATGAGGATTCATATCAAAGGTAAGCACTAATGACTTCGTTTTAGCTATTTTGTTCTCATATTATAGGGGCATTGCATTTCTCGTTTCCAATAATGGTCTATTGAGTAATAGGAAGAGTTTTGGTGCATAGAGTAACCATTTGTTCGGTTTGAGGAAGTGTGAAGGAGAACATTCTCTCTCACTGACTCCATGCAATCCCTTTGGTCCAAAAATGGGAGGAAAAGAGAACACTGAGGAATGTTGGTCATTACCCTCTTACCCTCGTAACCACTTATTTTTTGGAGGTCTAAAGATATAATGCTCAAAGTTGATTCGCCAGTAAATGTTAGTGATACATGGGTTGTTCCTTGAACTCTATCCCATACATTACCCTGATTAGAATATAGGAAAGTAACAAGCTAATCAAGACCATGAAATAATATAGAGAAGCAGAGCACTGAGAGACCCAAGAAACTACTCTCAACCAACCACATGGTTAATAGCCTCATGTAGATTGTTTCCCTCTAAATCTCAAGTCACATTTTATGTTTAATAACTTCATGCATAGCTGCATTTCTTGCTTGAGAAACATGAACAGAGTATCACGTAGCACTGGTTTTCTTGAAATACAAATCTCTCTGTGTAGACAAAATTCAAATGAGTAAAACGGACTTATGAGGCCTTTTTTTTGGATCCTCAAGCATTACCTTTAGGGGTGACGTATATCCAATTCCACTTTGTGACCCACTTATGCACAACAGGAAGTGACCACATTTAGCCTTAGAGAGACAAAATTGCAGAGCATCAAATGAAAAAAGCATGCTGTTGAAGACCAGGAATATATATGTTGTAGCCATTGTTTGTACCAAGGGAAGACAAAGGAAAGTAAAGAGAAAAATGAAATTGACAGATTGTTCAATATCTTACCTGGTTCAGGTCTTTCTCCTTTTCAAATTGGTACTGGAGAATTTCTGCTAATTATTCAAAATTTATCTTAGATCACTTTGTTAAGCTGGAAAAGACTATTTTATAAAATGTAACAGTTATACAATTTAGGCTTAAAAGAATCTAATAATCTGAGTAAGAGGTTGAATTGCCAACCTCTGTTAATGCTTCTCATCAATGACATAAAAAATCTCTATGTATCTCAATAACAAAAGAGCATCTTCAAATGTCAATGCTTTATTTTCTTTCTTTTCTCTCATCTGTGCAGAGATGATGATTGGAGCGTTGAAGGGAAAAACAACACCCTTTCTTTTCCATCGTACTATATTGATGAAAATGTAAGTTTTATGGAGTTCCATGATGCTTATGAAATTGCAATTGTATTCTACAATATGGCACCCTGGCCTGCTGTTGCATAATTCTAGTCTACATATGATGCTTATGTTGAGCAAATTTTGTATGTGCGTGTATTTTTTTTTATACTTATTCTTATTGTTTTCGTACTTGAGGGCGTTAATTATCCTCTGCCTTTAGCTAAATGCCTAGAACTGCTTACAAATTGTCATTGAGCTCCTGTGTTTGGGTGCATATGTGAGTGATCGTGCACTGATGGAGAGCATTGTTTCTATCATTTTGTCAGTTAATATAGAAGCAGTATTTGAGTCTTCCTTTATATAACATGATCTAAGGGATTTATTACCTGATATGGGGAAACTTAATTGATTGCTATTAGCCTTTTGTGGCACAATAAAGTTTCGAGAGAAGAATTTTTTTATTAGAATGGAAATTCTCTAGGGATACGATCTGTTTCACTTTAACTAAATAATGACCTAACATGGTTCCCTCAAACTCACTTGTTTCTTCCCCTGGGGGTTGGGGGGATTACTATGCTTGTGTTGTTCTTGCATAATCCTGATACTTTTGGTTTCTATTTCTCTCAAATTCACTTGTATTTTTCAAGTTAAAGTTATCATGCAATTCTAGCATGCTTTGTCTCTTATAGGCAGTTGTGTGCTTGGACGGAGATGACTGCAAAATTCGGAATGGATTGATTGCGATTGAAGAAGATTCAGATATTGATACATCCATTGCTTGCGACTCATGTGATAAATGGTAATTTTGAATGTAGATGACCCATCGTTCCCTTTTTTTTTTTTTTGATAGGATATATAAACTGAAATTAGTTTAGTTTTTTTTTTTTCCCAAGAAATTAGTGCACCTTGTATTGAAGTACACTTTTGTTGCCTTCACACAGGAGTCTTGATACAGTACCTTAGCATTATTTTAACTTGGTACTAAGTTGTAGTTGGCAAGACAGGCCTTCTTTGGTATAAGAACCACTGCAAAGTTTTCTAGATTTTTTATATGGGTTTGGTCTTTGTTGCACAGACATTTCAACTAGGGTGATGTGCCCGTGTCGGATACGCATCGACACTTCTTGGACACTATCATAGTCATTTTTCTTTTTTTTATCAAAATTATTAAATATTTTTAACTCAAATTTTTTATTAAATAACAAATATGTACTCATATTTAAAAGATTTTAACAAGAAAAATTAAAACCACTATATAACTAAATTTAACCTATATAAAGGAGGAATTTTAAAAAATTTAATCAACGTGTCTCATTAGTACTTTTTTGAAAGAGTGTTGGCGTATCCGTCACACGCATATACGTCCGCGTAGGTGCATCATAGGATTTAGTTTAATAACACTTGTGGGTTCTCTTTTGCTTTTCTGCCACCTTGTACATGTATTTCACTTTTTCCTAACTTGAAAGATTCTTAAAATTAAGTGGTACAATTTAGTCAGCTATAGTCAATTTTACTTAATTGCATTCGTGAGGTCAGGAACTCTGCGAAATATGTTCAGATTCTAAAGACGGTGTTTGATATTCCACCTCATACAACTGTTATTTCTTTTTACATATTCCTTTCCCACTTTTTTTATTTTATTTTATTTTTTATTCATTTGAGAAGTAAAACAATTTTTTTTTAAAAAAAGATTAGGTTTATACCAATCAATTTTTAGTTGTCACTCGTTGCTAAAAAAAAATCTCAATAAAAGTGGTAATTCTATCACCACATTTATCTTAAGAGTGCATTAGGCATGGCCTCCTAACTATCACGATTTCTATAATGAAGGCAAAGTTTTACCTGGCCCGAAAGAATCCTTGGCTAATATTCACTCATCGTAGAATGTCTTTTTGTGAAGGTTTCCTTTGAGCATTTTTTAAATCTGTTATAGTGTTTTTCTAATTGCTTCTTATATTCATGCGATCAGGTATCATGCTTTTTGTGTGGGATTTGATCCTGAAGCCACGTGTGAGAACTCCTGGCTCTGTCCAAGGTTGGTGATTTTCATCAGCGTGTTGTTCACCATAGACCAAAGCAATCCCTTATTATACCGATAGTATACAATTTCTTTTGCATGCCTTTTAGTATAGAATAAGTTAAAACAGAGCAGTTTGAGAAGTTGTGGGGACTATTTCTCAAATGTATGGTGTTCAAATTTTATAATCCTATAAAGCATCTATTCATTGAAGGAGGAAAGAGTTTTGACACGGAAAAAATTATCTGATAAGGATGATACAACTGTATGTCTAATTAATGGCTTTTCTCTGTTACAAGATTCCCTTGCTTCATTTTTATCGATGGGTTGCTTATTGTTGTATTCTTGTCATTTTCTATTTGTGTTGATGCAGGTGTGTAGTGGATATGCCACAGAAGTTAGTTGAGGTTTCAGTATTAAGTTCAAGCAACAAGCATGATGATAGAAGCCTCACTGGTGATTGTTCGATGGAAGCTTCTTTAGCAGGAAGAGTATCGATATCTGTAGCTGATGTTGGGGAGACAGCTGTAGTCGTCTCACTAGTTGAAGGAAACTGGAGGAGTCAAGAATTAAGTGTCTCAGCCTTACACAGAAAGGACACCGAAAACACATTTATATCCAGTTCCGTATCTGATATGCCAAAGTTGGAAGCATCATCGAGCAATAGTGCTTGCACAGTACCAAACTCCGGGGGGCAAGAACTAGAACTTTACCTAAATACGAATGATGAAGAGATAAGAAGACCAAGATGTTTGATTAACAAATTGTCTGATTCTGGTTTAGATTGTAATTTTGGTTTATCAGTGGACTCATCTACTGCTGGTAATTGTGTCCATGAAGTTTTACTCATTTGATTCTATTCTCATTTGAAAGTCCATCTTAAGATAGCTGAAGATTCAGTTTTCAGTTTATGTCACGTGTTTTCCTTATCTATGCTTTCAGTCGATGTGATAGACAATAAAAAAGCTGAAGATCAAGTGCCTGGATATGTGGAACTGAAGAATAGTTCAGAGGAATGTCTTTTACCAGGTATAAGAGTGAGCGAGCCAATAAATTACTTCTCATGGGTATTTCTTGAGCAATGAGTATTCAGTATTTGTAAGAAATTGAATTTGATGCATTCTGCAATAAATCTAAGATAATCTTATTGTTAGTTCTTGCCTTTCCATTCGGTGATTTCAGCTGACAACTTGATGCCAGATAATAAGGAAATGCTTTCAGTTGACGATGCAATATCAGATGCAAGAAATAATGTGGTTGGAATTAGTGGTTCTAAGAGAAAGCGTAGAGATAGCAGGTTGTTACAGTTAGTCATGCTTATCTTTTATAGTTCTCACCAAGTATTATGCTTTAAATGTTGTTGGATTCCCGAAATACTATGTTCCTAATGTTGCTCATGCTTTAAATCCATGATAGTTGTTTGTTTAATATACTCATTTTAAGTGGGCAAAGAACCTCTTGCAGGTGTGGCAAGACATTGATGCTGGATTTTTCTGTGCTTACATGATATGCTTACATGATATGTTGAATTAAGTTTTATTAGACTTCAAACGTTGTAAATAGTCCAATAAAAAGGTCTATTAAGTAACTACTTTTGCCAAAAGTGACTTTTAGTTCACAACTTACTTTTCAATAAGTACTACACTTTTTAGGCTTAGCTGAACGTGCTCTAAGTCTTTACATTTCAAATGGTACTACCTTTTTGTAGGATTCCGATTGTGCTCTAAATCCAATATTGACCACAAGGATTCAGGTGACCGTGCTTTCTTGGCTGTAAGAAGAAAAAGTAAAACGCAGATTATATGAATATTTTCTTGTATGTAGAGCTAACTGTGAACCACCTGTTAGAATATTTGTCTTCCTGGCAATACTCAGTAAACTGAAAAGCATCACAAATTTTATATTCCTTTTTGTTCTGAGAGAACATCTAAATTATGAAACTGTGTGGCTATGTACATTTAAAATTATTTTGGAATTAATACATGAAATATGCCTTAGACATAAAATGTATTTTTTCAGTCAAGTTGGCTTCTGGTGGTTGGATTAATGTTATAGAATTTTATTAATGTTATCTGTTCATAAATACATTCAGAAACTGGATGTATGTAAGGCCACTTTTTTTCATGGTACTACGGCATCGAGTACCATGGTGTATAGCTTGATGCGTCTTTCTTTTCCTGACTATAGGTTCATGGAGTTATTCTGGAGTGCCATGATGCCTCTTTGCATGCAAATCTTCACCTCATTAGATTTTCCTATTTAAACTGAACTTCTAATGTTCTTTTGGCCTAAATTCTTATGAACAAAATTTTCTATGTATATTTTCCTTTTTCATTCCATTTACTTACCTTCTTCATTATGCACCATTGTGATGCTCATAGAAATGCTGAGGATGGAGAAAGAAAAGTTAAAACTGAGGCTAAATGTGCTCTGAAGAAAGTCAAAGCTGACAGAAACAGAGGGCGGATTCTTTTGAAGGACCAAGCTGATGAATCTGTTTTAGAAGACCCCAAAACAGTAGTTTCTAGTTTGAGCGCTGTCTCTGATGATAAAGAACCGAGATCTACTAAGGAAAATGGTAAGGCAGATATAATGTCTATAATTCAGGGAACAAATCGTAAATCTTCGAATCGGCTTGCTCATAAACACTCATCTAGCACGCTCTCCAAAGAAAGTGAAAATACCTCTGGTCTGAGGCTCAAAAAGATCATGAGGAGAGGTGGTGAGGACAAGGATTCATCTGTTCAAGTTCAAGAGCTTAGAAAAGAAATCAGAGAAGCTGTTCGTAAAAGATCCTCGAAAGAGGTTGGCCAAAACCTTTTTGATCCGAAACTTCTGGCCGCTTTTAGGGCTGCCTTGGCAGGATCAGTGACTGAAACTGAAAGTAAGAAGCTGCCTCTGGATCTGAAGGCAAAGAAGTCACAGTTGCAGAAGGGAAAAGTACGTGAAAGTCTAACGAGAAAAATATATGGTATCAACGGAAGGCGAAGAAAAGCATGGACCCGGGATTGTGAAGTTGAATTTTGGAAACATCGCTGCTTGAAAACAACAAAATCTGAAAAAATTCAGACCTTGAAGTCAGTTCTTGGCCTCATAAGAAACGGATCTGATTACACAGAGAAACTTCCTGGGAATGATGGCGAGAGAAGTGGTTCTATTCTTTCAAGATTGTATTTAGCAGATGCCTCTGTTATGCCACGGAAGTGTGACATTGAGCCTGTGTCATCCCACAAATCCATTGCAGCACCTGCACTGAAAAAAGAGGATGGTATAACTGAAAAATCATCAACTTCATCTCCCAGCGCCCACTCTTGCATGAATCCACCAAAGAAAAATATTTTATCGCAGGGTAAAATTCCTACATTAGATACTAAAGGTACTAGGAGTGCTATGGGCACTAAGGATGGAACTGCTTCTGGTAAAGTACATCAAAATAAATGCTCTGAAGGATCATCTAAGTCTACATTAGGTGGCGTGAAGGTACCTTCTGAGAAGGAAGCAGAGGGTAAATCTGACAACATGAAGTGCGATAAAAGGAAATGGGCTTTGGAAGTTCTGGCCAGAAAAACGGCAGTCTTAAGCAAAAATGCAGCACAAGAAAACAAAGAGGACAATTCCATGCTCAAAGGGAATTATCCTTTACTGGTATGTGGTAATTTTTATTTCTCCTAGAACCTTTTTTCTTTTGTCCTGTAATTCTGCTACTGAAATCAGTGCCTTTGATTTGATTATTTGAGCAGGCTCAATTGCCGAAAGATATGTGGCCAGTTTTTGCACCCAGTCGTCACAACAAAATTCCAGTGTCAATTAGGCAGGTGAAGTATTTATCTGTTATCATGTCTCAGCAACATTCTGTTTCAACCCGCCTAGAATAATATATATTGAAAGTTGTGTCCTACTGAATAGGAAAAGTAATTTGATGGAAAAATGGGCAGTGGAAAGAGAGAATAATAGCGGGAAAAGGGTGCAGAAATGATCACACAGCTTTCATTTCATTTTCTGATTGAATAAAATATCAATCGTTGAAATGGATTTTCCACCATCATCTCCGTTGAGTTGGACGATAATTTGGTCTTTGCTAGACCAAAAACTTGTCTACTGACTTTTTCTTCTAGGAGTATCTCTAGAATGGATGCCGAAATCTAATTAGAGCATGTTTGGCAGATCATATATAAAGTAAAAATTAGTTTTGTACAACTTTTGTTTCTAAATATATGTTACTTATTTTGAAAGTAAATTGTTTTAAATTAATTACTTGCAGGTAAACTTTTAAAGCTTAGTCAAATGTCTTGAAAGTCATATGAGAACCACCACCCTTACTTTATCGCTTTAAAGAGTTGGAAGTCTCACTTGCTAACCTAATTCTACTTTGTAGCATTGTGGAACTTTCCTCATTTCCTCGTACTGTTACCTCAGCATTGTTGACTCGTTGTGTCTCAAGTTCTCAACCTTTAGTTTCATAACTTCTGCCTTTGTCCTTTGAATCTTCCCCGTACTTTACTTTGGCGCTACAATTTCTTCTCTTGTTTGATTGTTATTTTATTTTCACCTTACATTTCTCATGCTATCTCTGCCCATTTTATGAAATTCACGAAAAATTATTGGAATTCTACAGTTTTCTCTTGAAGCTCATTTTGATTTTTTCTGTTAGATTAGTGCTTATCTTTTAGCACTGGAGGTTGATATATTTGCCTTTTGCGAAACCGAAAGTTAAATCTGTTCAAATAGTTGGAAAATTTGACTTTCTTTGTTCACTGGTTCCATTCTTATTACAACAGTAGAATGTTATCCATATGACAGATTATGATAGGTAGTTATAACCTTCTTATTTTGGTTATTTTGAAATGTATAAATAGGGTCCTTCACGTTGTAATTCGGAAAAGAGAAGAGTCATACACATTATCTGTTCCTCTTCATATTTCTGTCTCAATTACTTCTACACTGTAATCTCCAACATAAACACAATTGATCTAGAATTTGTTGTACAGGCTCAACTTTACCGATTGACAGAGCACTTTTTGACGAAAGCCAATTTATCAGTCATTCGCAGAACTGCTGAAACAGAGTTGGCTGTTGCTGATGCTGTCAATATTGAAAAGGGGATCGCCGATAAGTCAAATAGCAAGCTAGTATATATGAATCTGTGCTCACAGGAGTTATTGCGTAGATCAGACAATGCCAGTTCAAGTAGAACTACAGAATCAAACCCTTCTCAGACTTCCGAATATTCTTCTGAAAGACTGGTAGAAGAAACCATTACTTGCTCCGTGGAAATGGAGGTCAACGAAGCATTGAAAACCGCAGGGCTTATGCCCGATTCCCCTCCAAATAGTCCCAATTGCCCAAGTTTGTTGGAAGAAAACGAGGGGCCTGATAATGTATTTGAAGTTGACACTCATCCGGAACTTGATATTTATGGCGATTTCGAGTATAATTTGGAAGAGAATGACTTCATTGGTGCTGGTGCGTTAAAGATCTCTAAGCCACAGACTGAAGAGTCAAAAATCAAAGTCGTTTTCTCAACCCTTAGTCCCGAAAAATCAATTGGCACTGTGGGCCCCCTGAATCACGAGGGACCCACAAATCATGAAGCTTTGAACAATTCCTCTTGCTTGCCCTTGTCTCAGACTAGTCTTGGAGGCTCAACTGTGGACGTTGGAACTGTCAACTGCCTTGATGAAAATGTTTTGATCCATGGAGATGAAGAACCTTCTCCTGATGAATGTGAAGAACTCTATGGACCCGATAAAGAACCACTTATTCAAAAGTATCCTGAAACGCTAACAGTAAAACTGTATAAGCATATGATCAATCATGATTTTCATGGAGAAAATGGAGATCATGAGGACAATCAAATGGAGAAGGAATCTGAAGCAGGTGGTGTGAGTTGTGTGGATAACCTTGAAGTTTCCAATGTTCCCCACGGCCCTTCTGTATCGAAAGAATCACCTCACCATTCACGAGCAAGAGAAAATGCTGCAAAGAAGGAGAAGATATCTAAGACTGATGTCGAGAAGCAATCAGAAAGCAATAACATTGTGTCAAGGAAGGTAAAAGATTATGCATTTTTCATCTGAATAAACTCATATTCCATGTTTGGCTAAGCTTCAAAAAAGTAGAAGTTACTTTTAACCTTTTATTTTCAAACATGTTTGGATATGTTACCTTTTTCTTACTTCAAGCAAAAAAAAGGTACTTATTTGAAAGTAACTCTTACCTTACCGTAAAAAAAAAGTAACTTAGTTTCAACTTCGATCAATTAAAAATTATTTATTTTAAAACTGCTTATATACTGTTAAGTAAAGTTTTTAACCTTAACCACCATTCTCTAGTCCGTAACTTACTTTTAAGTAAAAAGAGTTACTTCATTTTAAGTAACTCTTTACATTAATATCAAAATAATGAACATGCTCGTTTCCAACTTTGATCATTAGATAAATTTATTTTATAAGCTTACAAGTAAACTTTTTAAGCTTAGCCATATATGCTTCCTTTTTAAGTCATACTAGATTTACTCATTTACTTTATAAATTATTGAAAAATCTTCTGTTTCCTGATGGGTTGATTATAATCTTCCATGTAGGTCGAATCCTACATAAAAGAACACATCAGACCACTGTGCAAGAGTGGTGTGATCACAGTCGAAGAATACAGGTGGGCCGTTGGAAAAACAACTGAGAAAGTTATGAAATACCACTCAAAAGATAAGAACGCAAATTTCCTTGTCAAGGAAGGGGAGAAAGTGAAGAAACTTGCTGAACAATATGTTGAAGCTGCCCAGCAAAAGGCGAAAACTTAATCAGCACACGATTGGTATATTTTTCTGTGCCTCATCTTTTTCCTCTCTCATACCAGGTTTTATATTTATGCGAGATTATGCACTTAATAAGTGAAAAAGCAATTGTAGATCAAATTGTTGGAAATTAAATTGAAGAGAGTTATAGTGATATTATATAGAACCGGTTGGGATATTGCTTAGCAAAATGCCTTTTAAAATCTTCTAATATGGTTTACATAGATACTCGTACCCACGAGGGCAAGTTTTGTAAACAATGCTGGACAGGAATGGACTATATAATGAGAAACATTTTAATTTCTTTTTATTTTGGAAACTTTTCAGCTGCAGTCCCCAAACATCACTGCCTGGAGCATTTAGCTCCCCAACTTTCAATTTTGGTGCAAGTCAGTCCTCCTGGATGGAATTCTGTCTAATGGTTGCTTCACCTGCATGTGACCACTGACGCCATGGGTATTATTGTCCACTCATAAAGAATAAAATGCTTATTGAAGTCAGAGGTGTTGTTCCTGCATCTTCTTCGGTCAGGGGCATGAACTGGTAAGGAGAATATGCTGTTCCTGCTTATCTCTGTGCCGGAAACAATCTCATCTTCTTGTTCACTTGGTGCCATTTCTCCAATTCTTACGCTTCCAATTTTGTTTCTTCTCCGGTCAAGTTCAGAAATGATTTTGATCTTCCATTGTAGTTCAAATGGGCTGCCCCGTTTTTCAAGTTTCTTTCAATTTTAAATCTTAATTTAGTGGTTAAATTTATCTGCCTCAACACCAGTCCCATGCAGTGTCAAATCGGTTTCACAGGTTGTGGAATAGCTGAAAAGAATCTGTCGTGTTAAAATTCCCTTGGAATGGACTGTGGTTGTCTGCAATCCGAGTTTGGTCATACTATTTTATGGCAGTGAGAGGAATCTGTCTCCAAAATTTGATCTTCTAAAATGAAATATACAGCAAGATTTTACTTCACTTGATTATTCGAAGCACAGTTGCCCATAAGCTGGCAATTCAAATAACGATTCAACATTAATCACTAGTTATCAGATGCAGTCGTCCTCAAAATGCAGATTATCCTCGCTATTATTCTGAAGAAGAGAAGAAGCCATTTCCTATACCCATGAGCTTTGACTGGCTGCCCGAGAGAGGCTGAGAAATAGTAAGGGCCAACATAAAAGAGCTTCCCCTCCTCCAAAAAGAGGGAGGGTGGTCCAAATGCTGATTACTGTTGCAAGTTGCAACAGCTTACCAAATGCAAGAGTAATGTTGACCAACACTCTTAAGATGCTGTTGAAAGTAGTTCTGCTTCGTGCTCGCAAGTGGAGAAGTGAAATTCATGATGGAAATGTTGGGCATCTTTTCTAGTCTTGTTCTTGTAGAGGATTGTGTGCTTCAATCTGTAAACGACTTCATGAGTGGGGGGACGCAACTGTTTAAGACGTATTGGTACCAGTCAAGGGCCTACCACCACTATCTGTATGATCGTCTTGGGACATGTATTGTTTGAGTGTGAAGATTTTCTATCCGAGAACCCTGCAGCAATGAAGCTCTGCATTCAGGCAGGAGTTCACTTACTCAAATATCCAAGAGAAAGTGGCATTGCCAGCAGGAAATGCTTCAACCTTGAAGCATGGGAAGAAATGAGGGGAGGAGCTGAGAGGCTGATGAAGATGTATCCCATCAGGGCTTGTGAACTGCACATGTGCCCTAGTGGGCACAAAGTCAGATGCAGCGTAATGGGCAACACGATGGCAGTCTGCTGTTCTTGATGGCTTTACTCCACCCCAATAAGTTTGGCATGTTCCTGACACCGACAATTCACTGCAGAGGGAGCTGAGGAACTTCTACAGACAGGCCTCTGCAGTCGTAGAAATATGTGTACATACTTGTGCTTGAGGGCCGGAGCAGTACAATCTAACTATGAGGTTGGATGTGAGACTTCTACAAATGTTAAGAGAGGCTGAAACGGTTGCTTAAGTCTCGTATTTCTTCTTATTTCCCCTTCCACGTATTATGCAAGATGTTTCAGGTTATTGTGCTTCTAAAAGTGAATTGGAGAAATGGTATTTAAGGTGCCTTCCTTGTCTAGACATTAATTGTTTAGCCAGTATAGTGATATGATCTACTTTTGTTTTTGTTTTGCAGGAGGGGATTGTTGATGTACTAAAATGGAAGAAGATCAAAATCAGACTGATTCTGGCGGAGATGAGGAAGAAGAACAAATTCTCCTTTTAAGAACTTTATTCTTTATATATTCTGAGTGGACGAAAGTACCCCTGCCATAAGTGGTCGGAATTTTTAACGCACCAAAATTATTAGTTTGGGGGATCTAATGCTGGAAAAAAAAAAAAAACGAATGTGGACTCCAAGTGCTTCAGGTGGTAATATTCGAGGACCAATTTTGCAAATCTCCCCTTTTTTTAAATACAAAAAAGGAAAAAAAGAAAAGGAAACCAGTTTGTCATTTTTTAAACTTAATTCTTAATCTACTTCCCTTGAAAGCTTTCGTCGCGAATGAAGTTTCTTCCAATATTTGTGGAAATAATATGACGTCAAGTCTCACCATTGATATGTAATAATAATAATAATTAAAAAATGAACAAATTTGTGTGTATGAATTATGAAGAAAGTAGATTTATAAAGTTACAAATAATTATAAATTAAAACAATCTATGTAATTGTATTGTTGAGAATCGACGATTGTATAAATATTCATGATCACATCTCTGATAGATTTTAAATTATTTTTGAGTTCTAATAAAGGAAATTGGTGTGTTTGGTGCGTATTAAAATGAGAGAATGTATTTTTTTGAAGTGATGTGATGAATAATATGTGGTTGAAAAAGAAGGAAAAGTTATTGATGTGATGGAAAATATTATTTTATTGAAAAATTTGTGGTTGAAAATGAGAATGAAAAAAATAATATGAATCAAACAAAGGCTGAATATATTTAAAAATGAAATAATTTGTGGTTACGCATTTCGTCGGCCAGGTTATAAACATAACTTGTTAGCTAGACGCATTTAGTCGATTAGGCAAGAATTTAACAACTCAAAATGATCAAACCGAAACAAAAATATAAGTTGGGTGCTCAAATTGAATCACAAATATAAGGAGCTATTGAATTGCAACAAGTTGAAGTTAAGAGACCAATATGAAATAAAGTTGTAATTTGAGGGATGAGTAGTGACATTTTCCTGCAAAATTGTTTTCCCTCCAAAGCTAGCCTTAAAACGGTTAAACCTCTCTCTCTCTCTCTCTCTCTCTCTCTCTCTCTATATATATATATATGCGTGCGTAC
>CAIGRQ010271574.1:0-10442 GCA_903798375.1 Fraxinus sp. D2006-0159 | reverse complement strand
ACAGCAACACAACACAACATCACCACTATCAGCACCACCATCAAACGAGATCTGAACCTACCAACCCATCACACACTCCACAACTGGTCAAAAACCACAAACCCACGTCACCAAAACCACCTCTCCGCATCCACATCACACATACCCACCACCACCGCAACATCCAACCATAACTATCAACACCACCACCCAACAGATCTGAACCCACCACACACCACAACTGCAGTCAAACACCACTACAACCAGCATCAATACCACCACCGCACCCCGACGCAACACCATCACCACAACTCCGCTCCATCGACCGCCGTTCATTGCACACACACACATAGAACGTACACACACACCCGCCGTTCACTGAACAAACCTACATCACACACATACACACCCACCGTTCACTAAGAACCTACAACACACTAAACGAACCTACAGCAGCGTCATCGCACCTGCCGGCAGTAGCAACGTCGTCGCGACGCTGCTCCGTTCAAAGCAGCGTTGCGCGATGCTACTTTGAACGGAGGCTACTGCCGACAGCATCGCAGAGAGAGGAGGGAGAGGGGAGGAAGGAGAGAGGAGAAGAGACAGAAGAGAGATGATGATAAATGAATAGAGTTTGGGAAATGAGATTTAAATTTGATGGGGTAGGTGGTATGGTGGGTATATAGATTAATCTAATTTAAAATATTATTATTAATATTAATTGTGAAATTAAAACCTGATTTTTTTATTAATAAAGACAAAACTTGATTTTTTAAAATGTCTGATTTTATTTAATTACCTCTTTTTCTTTCTCACTTCACTGATTGGAGTGGGACATTTAGGCCCATGAAGAAAAGGTCAATATGTTAGAGATGGGCCTTTGAATAGTGGGCCCAACGTATAGTGCTTGTGTGGGTAGCAGGCTCAAAACAGAAATAATCTTGATTAAATTCACATGTATACTACATCGTTGATGTGGTTAGAAAACTTTAGTTATGATGCTGTGAATACGTCAGCAGTGAGATTTTTTTATCTTGCCTATTGGGGGGTTGGAGATCAATTCTGTACATATCTTGATTCGCACATTGTAAGATTATCGATTTAAATTGACCATGCACAAGAGTTTTTGATGTCTTGAAAGCAGTTTTAATTTGGACTTTACTCTTAAGAAGTAAGATCAATGTTTCAACATAACCAGTGAGCTAAACCTATCGCGGTAGTACTGTTGTTTGAATTGTGTTGATATCAAGTAAGGACGTACTCTTTTTTTGAGGGACTTGTTACAAAATCTTATTCGTTTAAAAATATCGCAAGTGTCCGAATCGTTAACAAGTAGTAAAATAGATTTTGAATTCAAGTATCGTACCTACCGAAATTATACTAATTTAATTTCGAAATAACTTAGCCTTAACTGAAATTGGGACTTATTTTTCGCACTTGTAATTAGTCAGATGCATGAATACGGTGCAGTCTCATCACCCACGCATTGTCATTGTCCTTCCGCAGTATCCTACTCCAATCATGTTAGAGCTAATATATTGGTTGGTAAACGTCCACTTAATTTTACGACATTTTCCTCTTAAATTCGTCACATAACTTAGAAAAGTAGTGTTGTGTGTCGACTCTTCTGCAGTGTGACATTGAACTCGCAAGAAAATGACTTCTCTAAAGCAGCACACATACCTACCAGTAGAAACAATGATTGTTTCAAAGGAGTCTTTATTTATACACAGTAATAATAATAATAAAAAAAAGATCAATCATTCTTATTTTTTATGAATAGTAGGCTGCGGCTGAATCTGGACATGACAATTAGTTTATTTAGGTTAAGAATGTGGGAATCGGTTCGGTACAAAATTAGGGTAAAGTGACTTTTTGGGTCAATTTCGACCAAAGATTCGAACTTGATCCGATAGTCAAAATATGGATATAAATAGGCTAACTTGTTCTACTCGTCGAGTAAACCGTTGCAATATAATTGGAATAACAAATCCAATTTCAGATTAACGAGAAATTACGGTCCAAAATTGAAAAAATGAGGAAAACTGATTGAAAAATTGTCCAACTCCGTCGTTCGCCTAGCACTCGAGCGGTGATACTGTTACTCAAGCAACAAGAGAGCAACAGAGTTTCTGTTTCTGACATTTAAACGACGTAAGGGCAATTGGAAGCTATAGCAAAAGTGCGACCCTTGGCAAAACGTTGTTGAGTTTTGAGATGTGTCACTTCATTTACAACATCTCCTCCTCTATAAATAAGACCCTTGAGACGTTCATTATTCCATCCCAATTATATGCAATTATAGCATAACATTTAATTCATATTTCCCTAGTCAAAACTCTACATAAAAATCCGTTTTCCATTTCATTCAAGAATGAATACAAAGACAAATTTTCGATTCGTTGTTCTTGGGTTTTGAAGTGCTACAAATATCAGAAGATAGTTGTCGTATCTTGAGAATTGATTAATATAATTCATAGACGCTATTGCAGGCCATAATCTACTTAAAGACAAAGAGTTTAACCTTGTCTGGACTTTGCATCCATTTCTCTTGACGTTACTTTGTTGTCATTCTATTTTTTTGGTACTCATTTCCTTGTCGTTACTATATTCAATTTTTTATAAAGTTGATAAGTTTGATTTTTGATTTTAAAACCTGATACATCACTCAAATTCATTACTTTTCAACAAAGAAGAAAAATAATACTGCTTTATTTCTCGACGCCAGAAAATACGCCAAAAAAATTCTAATTACAGAAAAAGTTGTCATTTCTTACAGCGTGGTAGTTCATGTACCAACAGCATTTCTAGACTAATGCTGCAAAAATATAAAACCGACAACCGCCCACTGAAGGCCGACCCATAAAAACGTAAGAGGAAAATAAAGTCAAAAGGGTAAAATTCAAGACGTAAAAGTTCTGTGATGTTTGTGGTTGTGACTTCGATTAATGGTTCTTGTATCCTTATGCACATGACGGAGGGGTCCCATATATACCGACGAGGTATTGACTATTTAATTGATTGTGCTATTTAGTTAAACAACTCGTCCACTATTCAATTAATTAGGCTATTTAATTAAACTTCATATTAGGCCTGCATTCGATCCATTAACCATTTGGTCTATTATCATCTTTCTAAATATATGTGACTTGACTTTACAAAAGTTGGGCATTCTAACTCTAACCAAAATCCCCTTTCTTGCACTCCTGTTATCTTTCGTTCAACTGTTAGTTTGACCGTCGAACTGCAAACGGTCGTCGAACCCTTCACGACCGATGGCCTTTGCCTCTTAACGGAGTGTTCCAATGTGCAAGTGATGTCTACGTAGAGGGAAGGTGATGAAGATTCTGTGGGCGCATTTTTTAAGGCCGACACATTTATTATCTACACCCATTACATTTCAAATCCACGAGAGTGATTTGGAAGGGATTGTATCATGTTAAATTAGATATTGAAATAAACTCTTGTATACATATTTTTTTTAATCTTGTATGATTGTTTTAACTTATCATATCAAACATGTTTTATATTTTTATATTTGTGTCCGGCGATGCTCGAAAAGTACTTATATATAAAATAATATATTTTGTTGGTTAAAGTTGGAATACTCCTAGAAATGAACAATATTCTCTGTGTATGGACGAAAAGTAGATTACTTTTAATTATAATTTATTTAAAGTAAGTTAAAAAAAAGGTAGAGTTGAACTTGTCCAAATGCATGAATGTATCATACAGTTGATAATGATCACTAAATGGTTTCATTTTCTTTAAAGACATAACCCAGTAAAATTTTTATAAATCAGTATTTAAACTCGATATTTTTTTAAAGCAAATAGCTCCATAGTTGGGTAATTTATTGCACTTATAGATTGTTAAAAATAAGTTCATTAATATTTTTTTAAATATGCATTACTATTGAAGGAAACGTATAGTTTTGCAGAATTAATATATCTGAGAGCCAAAGAGACTATTTCTTGAAAAATTCCATGTGGACACTTGTGTCCAAACTTAGCAGGAGGATGGGACTTCGCTCGATCATGTTTAAAGGATCATTTGTGGTCAGTTCATCGAGTTTTAATGAAATTTTAAGTTATTAATTCTAAATAATCTTAAGCTGAGCAAGACATACTGTCATATTTCAACCATTTTTCTTATTCTAGAATTGCCAGACACATGTTTTTCTTTCACTCGCGACCATGGTATTGAATGTCGTTCTCATATACATTTCCATCCGGGGCGGATTTAGAATTTTGAGTGGACACGAACTATCATTGATCATTGACGGCCGCAATATTAATCAATGTCGTGAATTGAAATTATTGATATCGTAGTTTGAATTGCAAGTGTGGTTGTACGTTATCTAATGTTTATCGAGTAACAATTTGAAATTTGAAAAATGGGTCCAATTATTTACTTTCTTGGTTCGATTTACTAATAATTTCAGTCTAATAGTAAAAAAAAAAAAATGACTATTTTAAAAGGTTGAATTTTAGTTAAGAAGATTTAAAAATAGGTCGGGAATATATATATTACTTGATAAAATAACATATAGCATTTGTTACATTAAATGCTGATATTCACCAAATGTCATAGTGGTCAAGTGTTTCATGATTCCAATGGAGATCACAATTTCAAATCTTCCAATTGTACTTATTTTTATAATGCCTATATGCTCCAAAATGGTAATAAATATTAACCAAAATAATTGCGAAAAGGATTGCTATAATTGAGAGTTGAACCCAAGACTCTTTTTTACTTAGATCATTAGATGGCACCCAAACCCATTGAACAATTGAAGCATTTTGTTAATAAAAGGATTTTTTTTCTTTTATTTATCATCAACCCCCATTATTTTTTACATCTTGTCTATATGGACAATTTTCGTCCAAAATGTTCAAAATGAGGCAAAAAAGACACATTTATCTCTCGTACTTTTAAATAACTAAAATAAATAATTAATACAAAACTTAAACAAAATATTTGCCCATATTTTCAAAGCACGTCGGCAGAATATTTGGATGAAAATCATAATTAGAAAAAAATATATTAATTAATTAAAGGTTAAGCATGATAATGCGACGAGAAAAGGTTGAGGACATATTATTGAAACACTCTCCTGCAATTAAAATGTGGCGCGTATATAAAAAATTGTTGTATAAATATAATTACTCTTTTTATAAACTCTTAATTATGTAGTCCAAGGAAAAATTATCTCTTAATAATATTTTAATGTTGAATGAGGATAAGGTTAAAATTTTCTAGTAGGGATCAAGAATGCTACTAAAATGAAAGGTTGAGGATGTGGATGCTTCATTTTAAAAGTTAGGAACAAAAGTATAATGCACATTATAGATTGGGGATATCTGCTGCTATTTACTCAATTTTTAACGAAGGTAAATCAACTGCAAATACTACTTGTAATAACAGTGTCACGCGACTCATATCGTTCAAGTTCACTTAATAAATAATTGTGAATAATAATTAGAACATAGATTTTTACATCACATTATCAATCTGATTTCTTTCNGCGACTCATATCGTTCAAGTTCACTTAATAAATAATTGTGAATAATAATTAGAACATAGATTTTTACATCACATTATCAATCTGATTTCTTTCCTTTTCACGGTGTTTGACTGATTTCTTTAAATAATCAAGGAACGGACCTAAACCATTTTTTTGTTACAAGGTTCAATGTATCAACTAATTGAAAGGACAAAAGCTTACTAGGTGCAATTAAGTTCTGATTTTCAATTGCCAAATTGGAATAAAAATGGCTGGATTTGGGCATATTCATTGCTCTCTCTCTCTCTCTCTCTCTCTCTTTTTTTTCCCCTTCAAAAAGTCGATTTTTTCATAAATGATCATTGAATCTTGAAGAAGTCAAGCATCAAATATTGTTAGCCAACTAGCCATGGATTGTACTAATTATAGTGTATAGGCAACTTGATAATTTATGTATTTATATACTTTGGCACACTGGTTTGAGATTATACCACAGCTTCAATTGAAAATAATATGGTTGAAAGTTTTAATTGAGTTTCTCTTAACGCTTTCAATGAGTTTTTTTGTCGATCAATAAATTTACTTATAAGCAAATTAATTTAAGAACTTGATTACATTTTAATTAATCAATGTAATCAGTATTTTCTATCACTTTGTGTGGTCGAGATAATAGAATTACTTAACATAGTTTGAACAATAATACATATATACATAGACATCAAAAGCCTTCTCCAATTTATTTATAAAGTGAATAAATGACTAAGAAATTTTAAATTATATAAAAAAATAATCTTTTATCAAGAAAGAACTCCATAGAAAATTAGATGTTTATGGGAAATAAAGAATTAACTGAAATTGTGGTATTGTTGTTTTGTTCCTCGAGAGAGGTGAATATATATGCATTGCATTTAAGTGTTCCTTTGATATTTTTTTATAAACTTATAAATTTATTAAATTTCAATATCTGTCAAATGTTTCAATAAATCCATAATTACTATTCATTTATTATTGCACTTTTTTTTTCTTTTTCTTTTTCTTTTTTATCATCAACTCTCCATTAATTTTCACATCTTGTCTATATGTCTATTTTTTGTCCAAAATGTTTGTATTGAGGTAAAAAAGGCATAATAAATATAATTACTCTTTTTATAAACTCTTAACTATATAGTCCAAGGAAAAATTATCTCTTAATAATAGTTTATTGTTGAATGAGGATAAGGTTAAAAGTTTCTAGTAGGGATCAAGAGTGCTTCTAAAATGAAAGGTTGAGGATGTGGATGTGGATGCTCCATTTTAAAAGTTAGGAACAAAAGTATAATGCATAGATTGGGGATATCTGCTGCTATTTACTCAATTTTTAACGAAGGTAAATCAACTGCAAATATTACTTGTAATAACAGTGTCACGCGACTCATATCGTTCAAGTTCACTTAATAAATAATTGTGAATAATAATTAGAACATAGATTTTTACATCACATTATCAATCTGATTTTTTTCCTTTTCACGGTGTTTGACTGATTTCTTTAAATAATCAAGGAACGGACCTAAACCATTTTTTTGTTACAATAAATGAAAGGTTGAGGATGTGGATGCTCCATTTTAAAAGTTAGGAACAAAAGTATAATGCATAGATTGGGGATATCTGCTGCTATTTTCTCAATTTTTAACGAAGGTAAATCAACTGCAAATACTACTTGTAATAACAGTGTCACACTACTCATATCGTACAAGTTCACTTAATAAATAATTGTGAATAATAATGAGAACATAGATTTTAACATCACATTATCAATCCAATTCTTTCTTTTCTACGGTGTTTGGCTGATTTCTTTAAATAATCAAGGAACAGACCTAAACCATTTTTTTGTTACAAGGTTCAATGTATCAACTAACTGAAAGGACAAAAGCTTACTAGGTGCAATTAAGTTTTGATTTTCAATTGCCAAATTGGAATAAAAATGGCTGGATTTGGGCATATTCATTGCTCTCTCTTTTTTTTTCCTTCAAAAAGTCGATTGTTTCATAAATGATCATTGAATCTTGAAGAAGAAGTCAATCATCAAATATTGGTAGCCAACTAGCCATGGATTGTACTAATTATAGTGTATAGGCAACTTGATAATTAATGTATTTATATACTTTGGCACACTGATTTGAGATTATATCACGGCGTCAATTGAAAATAATATGGTTGAAAGTTTTAATTGAGTTTCTCTTAACGCTTTCAATGAGTTTTTTTTTTTTTTTTGGTTGATCAATAAATAGACTTATAAGCAAATTTAAGAGCTTGATTACATTTTAATTAATTAATGTAATCCGTATTTTCTATCCATTTGTATAGTCAGGATAATAGAATTACTTAACATAGTTGGAACAATAATACATAAATACATAGGGCGGAGCCAGTCCGTTGAAGTAGGGGGTCCCAGAGTCGAATGGTTGGGGGCCCATGGGGGTTCGGGGACAGCGTCCCTGATTTTTTTTTTTTAAAAACATTATCTGTAAAATGAGGGAAGTTGATACTTTGTAATGGAGAAATAAAATAAAAGAACATAAAGTAATGTACATTAGGTGAAGACTTAAAAGATGGTAATATTTTCATGGAGATATGTCTGTAATCGACAATTATTTTCTGGGCATCTATAATTCTAATTGTTCAAGCTTCAAAATTAGAAGTTAAGACTTAGGTTGTGTATGCTATTGGCATTTCTTTTGAGACTACTTTTTTTTTTTCCAATTTGAGAATCCATCGACAACAAAAGAAATACGACTTGAATTAAACAGATAGCAATACAAGCAAGATAGTGCATTTTTTGCTATACTGTATTCTAGCCAACTAGGACATTCATCGTACCAATTAGTAATTTTAGGAATTTTACTCAAGGTGAGGACAATGATAAATACAAAAAAAATTAAAAAACATTTTGTCAAAATCACAACTTTTCAATTACACTTTTCATCAACATTTATCAAAATTTCTTATAAATCTAATTTTAATCCCTACCAAATAAAGACTAAATGTTTATATACTTTTTCCCAAATTAACAATAAACACGCCTGTTTAATTTCACGCGATTAGGGAAAAAAATGCAATTGTGCATGTTGCTTTTTCCAAAATTGCAAGTTTGATACAAAGAATTGATTTGACTTAACAATATTTCATTTTTTATTTTTCAAAATTTATAATTTGATTGAGCATTCTAGATTAATTTGATTGAGCATTCTAAATATAAATATTCAAACCGATTCATTTTTATTTTTAAAACAAAAGGTTAAAACTCAAGATTATATGTCGCCCTCATGTTAGACCCTATCTAGGGCTTACTTTTCTCAACATGTAATTAATCAAATGCATGAACATGGCTTGTTTATCAGCCGTATCCTACGCACTCATATCAAAAATAATATTTTAATTGATGAAAAATCTTCGTCTTTTACAATGTTTTTCCATTTAAACTTTATCGTAATTCGGAGGATATTATCGTTAGTTGACTTTGTTATACTTTGACGTTAAATTAGACAAAAAACATCTACAATATTTGTGTTTTCAAATTGAAAAGTTAAGGATTTGCTGTTTTTTAATTGTTATTGAAAACATATTTAATCTAATACTTCTGAAAATATATTTTCGAAAACAAGAATAAATTTATAATATAACTCAAAATACATTTTTAATGTTTTTTTTTCACTGAAAATTCCGAAAAACACTCCAAACATGAAAAACAAGCTTTTAAATAAAATTTTATAAATTAAAAATGTTGCCAAATAAAAATATAAAATTCTAAAAAATAAAATGTAAAGATTTTAAAAAAATAAAAATCAAGAAAATAAATTCAAAAATAAAAAATAAAATTATAAAAATTTCTGAAAATATATATAAGAAAAAAAATAAAAATAGTTCATACTGTTAATAATTTTTTACAACAAATTCTAAAAAATATTTGAGTGAACCCGGATAAAAATGTTCTTAGTCTGCATCATTAATTATAATTTTTATTTTTATTTCATGTATTTTATAATTAATTTATTCTTTATTGTTTATTGTTTATTTGACTTTTGTATCAAGAAAATATTGTAAGATTCACCAAGTTCAGAATATATTACTACATGATAATATATTAACATAAATTATTTTATTTTTACTGAATAATCAAATATCATTGAATAAAATGCCATAAATTTTTTTTTTTTTAAATTTCAAACAAAACTTGTTTTCTAGTTTTCTATTTTTAAAAAATAATTCTTCAAAATGACAAACCCTCGAAATAGAAAATTACATTTTGAAACTTCTTCTCAACCCTCTTTAAGTCTCTTAGGAAATTTTATTTTCAATGAACGGATTTCGTCCACTTGTTTCAAAATGAAATGAATTCATTTTTTGTTACAAATTGATATATTTCCCAGTCCAATTCTTTGTATGTGGATACCTCGAAGATGCATAATTGGAATTTAACAAATTTGACCATCTATGCTCAAATTGAAATTTCAGATCCTAAATTTATTTTTAAATTTTTTGATAATTTTTTATAAAATAAAATTTCATAACGTTCCATACATTTTGTGTACTGCTAATGTTTCCATGCAATGAGCATGACTAGAGGTGACATTTTACTTGCAAGAAAATGACTTCTTTGTTGAGGTACTATTCACCTAGCCAGCCATTGAATAAAAGCATAAGAAAAGTGATGGGAAAAAAAATTATTGAGAAGAAAGTCCTTAAAATATGTTTCATAGCTACAATTAATTGATTAAAGGATACAAAAGGGTGGCAAACAGGTCGAATCGTTCGTTGGTTCCTGTCGTCTCATCTCGTCATGGATCGAGCCAAGTTCGAAAGCTTTTTCATGAGACTAGTATAGTTGATTAAGAGATACATCAATACAATATCCAGGATCACACTCCTTCGGAGGTGGTCGAGTTGGTGGAGCTAGCAGGTGAACGTGGAAATTGAAGAT
>CAIGRQ010271566.1:0-12732 GCA_903798375.1 Fraxinus sp. D2006-0159 | reverse complement strand
AGGAAATATAATCCACGTGTGGATTTTAACTTTCAACTTAAAAAGCAAGTTCAAAATCTATTTATTCAAATATTAGGTCATAAATCAACTTTTTAATTTTAATAATAATATTATTAGATCAACTTAAATCAAATCACTCACTCTCTTAATATCAATTAACCCAACCGTAAATAAAATCACTCTCTCTTTTTATCGTCCGTCTCCTCCACCATCACCACCACCATTAAAAGCCACTTTTCTTCGACAAAAACAGTCGTCTCGACGATAACGGTAGGCAACGGCAAAATGACCTCCTTCACTGCAATTGTAAGAGCTTCCACCGCTGCCTACATTGCCTCTACCACTACTTCCTTGAGCCTTGAGGACATTCTCTAGCCATATAGCCAGACTCACCACCCTACCACCTCCTCCATCGTTATATCTCAGTGTCTGCCGCCTTTGTTGTTCCTGTAGCTACAATCTCCTCCATTATACCCATAACCACCACCAACTCCATCTCTACAGCCTCTTCCACCACTTCATTCGTCACCGTCACCGCCACATCAATCACCACCATAACCTCTAGTGTTTTCCTGAACATGAGCTCCACTAGGTTCAATCACGTTGATAGCCTTTGAAGGAATGACACAATGATGCAAATAAGCCACAAAATTGGATTGTTGACCAGTTGATTGATTCTTTATTTAAATTGGTGCAAAGTCGTGTTTCTGGAAATTGAAGAAAGCCGTGTTTTGATTTACCTATTTAAATGGATGCCTAAGATGTCGTCAAGTGTAATCTCTATGACCGTTGGATGAAGGACCTTTCTGTGACTCTTATAAAAGGGTTCCTAGGGTTTGCACTGTACATTGGCTTCTGATATTTTTCTCTCTCACTCTCTGCGTCGTTCGAGTTCTTTGCTTTCCTTCTCTCTGAAAATCAAAACTTTCTTTTGATTTTCTGTTACTCTCACTATATTGTAATCTTGAGTGATTTCAACTGTAATGAGTGTTGTGTTATTGTGTGAACAATTGCTTGAGTGAAGGCTGAGTTCTTTTGTGATATATGGGTTTAGTCTGAGTGTTGAAAACCTTATAATATTTACCTCGGTTGTATTTCATTCAAATGGTGTCTATTTCCTATAGTGACTGAGGCACTGGCGTTTGGATTATTGCCTTAGGGCAACTATTAATGAATTTCTCCTTTTTTATGGTTTGTTTTGTTCGTTTATTGTTTATGTTTTTGTTGTTCTTGAGCTAATATATCTTGAATCTCCTCCTAATAGTGGTATCAGAGCTTGAACGGAGGTTATTGACTCTGTTTCTGGTAGATCTGAAAGTTGTAACACTTTCTTGAGTCTCTATTCGTTATTTCTTGAAACCCTAATAAGGGGATCAGGTGAGACCGTTTTGGTTTTATGGTTTAAAGTACAAATTAAGTGTTAATACTCTTTAAGTTCACCGCACTTGTGTTTAAAACCTGATCTTTGACTATCTTGATAATTCCTTTGTCCACAATCCATGTGAGTTGTCAGGAATTTGAGGGTTAACTTGAACTCAGTCGAGAATCTTGATAAAAATACTCCGTTACAAATTTTTCTTTTCAGTATAATACATGCTAATTGTGATTTGTACATTACCTTTTGATTGAATATAATTCCGTGATCATATTACTGTGATCTATCTCATATTCTGTGAAATAATTGAAGCTCTTCTTGTTTTTTTTCTTAACTTGCAATCACTGTATATTCTGTGTGTCCCTTGTGTGGTGATACTTGGTTATACTAAGTTGCTTGCTCCTGTTAAGTGTCTGTCTGATCTGCATACACTTTACTACATTCAAATTTTCTTTAAATTACTAGCTCAAAATTTAAATTAGAAGTTTTAATGGCAAATGAGACTTTAGTATCTGGTGTTAGAAAATGAAAACTCTTTTGCTTCAACAAAAATGTGCTAAAGCCACTGATGAGTCATGGCCTATTAATCTTGAATCAAGTAAAGTAACTGAACAAGATAAAACTACATGGAGTACTGTTTTTCTGCATTTCTCTGATAATGTACTTAGAGAAGAATTATGGAAGAAATTGGAAGCCACTTATCTGATTAAAACCATGCCTAATAAGATTTATCTTTTGAAATAGTTCTTTGGTTTTAAACTGGACCCATCTCTTAATCTTGAAACTAATATTGACAGATTGAATAGACTATCNCTTTTGAAATAGTTCTTTGGTTTTAAACTGGACCCATCTCTTAATCTTGAAACTAATATTGACAGATTGAATAGACTATCCCGTGACCTAGCCAACTATGATGATAAACTCTCAAGTGGACAGTTGGCTGTGGTTTTGTTAAATCCAATTGGTGATAAATATAAAGATGTTAAAAATGCAATTGAATATCGTAGGGAAACTCTAAATATAGATGTGATCATTAATGCCTTAAGGACTAATGAGTTAGAATTAAAATCTGAAAAGAAGAAGTCTGTTAGTGGTATTAATCTGATGATCAAGTCTAAGTTTAATTCAAAGAATGCCAATTTTAACAAGAATCCTGGACATAAAAAAGAAGGAAACCTTTAAAAACAAAATGAAAATGAAGACAAAAGGAAAAAAAATGTTTCTACTATTTTGAAGAGGGTCATTTTTTTAAAAAAATTGTCCTAAGAGACTTTATGACTTAAAGAACAAGTCTAACGATGATGGGGGGTGCAACCTTGGGTTATAATGAAACTAATATTGATGAAGTCTATGTTGCTGTAAGCTGTTCACCTTGTCAAGAATAGATTCATGACTCTGGCTGCACCTACTATATGTGTCCTAATAAAGAATGATTTACAGAGTTTGAAAATGTGACTGGTGGTAAGGTTTTAATGGGTAATCATATGACATGTTAGGTAAAAGGAATATGAACTATCACATTGAATGTAAAAGGGAAATAATAAGTTAATTCTTGAAAAACCTAGATATGTTCCTGATTTACAAAGAAATCTGATTTCATTGGGGGATTTTAGATGATCTTAAATATGACATTTTGATTAACAAGGGATACATTAAAATCTTGAAGGGCTCTCACTTGATTGTTGAAGCTCCCAAGAGACATGGCCTGTACCTTTTATAAACTAAATTTTTTTGAGATTCCACTTTAGTAGTAATCTCAGTTCAAAATGACAAGACACAAATATGGCATAAAAGGTTAGGCCATATTAATGACAAAGGTTTGCAGGTTTTGAAAAAGTAGGGTGCCTTTGGTAAAAATAACATTGAAAAACTTAGTTTTTGTGACTACTACATTCTAGGAAAGTATAAAAGATTGTCTTTTCTGCCTAGAATGTATAAATTTGTGTCTATACTTGAACATTTGCATGCTGATCTTTGGAGGCTAGCTTCTGGCTTTAAATATTATATGCTGGTCATAGATGATTTTTCTAGAAAAAAACTGAAATTTTCTTTTAAAATCTAAATCAGACACATTTAATGTTTTCAAACAATGAAAAGTTTTGATAGACAACCAAACTATTAAGAAGATTAAGGTCTTAAGAACTGATAATGGTTTGAAATTCTGCAATTTTGATCAAATTATCTGGTATGTTAAGACACAGAACTGTGACACATACTCCACAACAAAATGGTTTAGTTGAGAGGATGAATAAAACTATTCTTGACAAAGTAAGATGTATGCTATTAAGTTCTGTCTTGTCTAAATTTTTTTAGGGTGAAGTGGTTAAAACTTCAAGTTGTCTTATTAATAGATACCCTTCTAGTATTATAAACTTTAAAACCCCTGAAGAAATGTGGAGAGGGAAATCTGTTGACTTCATTAAGTTGAGGGTTTTTGGATTGCAGTTTTTGCACATCAAACTGAAGGTAAATTAGAAATTAATGTTTTCTTGGGCTATGGTGAAGGGGTTGAAGGCTATAGACAATGATTTAGAGAAATCAAAGATTATAAGATCATAATTAGTATAAATGTGGTATTTAATGAAGATGATCTGCCCTGTCTTAAATTTGAAAAACAATCTGAGTCTTCTGATCAGACTGAAGATGTGAGAAAAATGATTGAAATTGAGGTGGAGGAATCTGATGATGATACTCATTAGATTGCTACGCAACTTGTTGAGGGAAATGAGGAAACACTTGTGGATAGTGTTCCTGTTCATGAACTTGAAGCTGATTTAGAATCATTTCAGCTCCTAGATAATTACCAGCTTGCTAGAGATAGGGAAAGAAGACATATTGGACCTTTTGCTAGGTTTGAGGAGGATGTTTCTTTGTTGCCGTAACAAAGTATGATTGAAGTGGAACCTGAGTCTTTTAAATATGCTTTGAATAGTAAAACTCTAAACATTAGCTTGTAGCCATGCAAGATGAAATGCAATCACTTAACAAAAATAAGACCTGGATTTTGGTCAAAAGGCCTGAAGGTAAGATAGTTGTAAACTGTAAATGGATTTTCAAAATTAAAAGAGGTAAATAAAGTGAGAATGATATTAGATATAAAACTAGACTTGTAGCAAAGGGATTTACCCAAAAAGAAGAAATTGATTTCAATGAAACTTTTTCACCTGTTGTGAAATTTACAACAGTTAGAGTCATTCTAGCTTTGGCCACTCAATTTAATTGGGAATTAGACCAATTAAATGTAAAAACAGCTTTTCTAAATGTGGATTTATATGAAACTATTTGCATGAAACAACATAAAGGCTTTGAAATGAATCAGAAAGCTGACTTAGTTTGCCTTCTTAAAAGTCCATACATGACTTAAAAACAAGCTCCAAGACAATGGTATAAAATTTTTGATAATTTCGTACTTGGACTTGGGTTTAAGAGAAGTAACTTTGATATATGTCTTTATTGTAGAGGAAATAATGGAGCTAATTCACTTTATCTACTCCTTCATGTGAATGATACGCTGTTAGCAAGTCATGACATAATAGAGATTGAAGAAATCAAAGACAAACTAAAATCTAAATTTGAAATGAAGGACTTAGGTCTTGTTAGAAATATTTTAGGTATTGAAGTTAAGAGAAATATGAGAGAAGGCACACTAAGTCTTAGCTAGAAATTTTACATTCTGAAATTGCTTAATAAATTTTTCATGACTAATTCCAGAAGTGTGAGTGCACCCTTGTCTAATTATTTTAAACTTTCAAAAGAACAATGTCCCATATCAAAATAAGATTTTGAAAGAATGGCAAAAGTGCCTTATTTTAATGCAGTTGGGTTTGTCGTGTATCTTATGGTGTGTTCAAGACTAGATTTGGCATATTTAGCCCCCGTTTGATGCACATTATTTTTTTCATTCTCATTCTTCTGCTCATTTTCAACCACACATTCTTCGATAAAATAATATTTTCCATCACATCAATAACTTTTTCTTTTTTTTCAACCACATATTCCCTATCAAATCAATAAAAAAATGCATTCTTTTGGAAAGAATGTGCACCAAACAGGGGCTAAATAATGTAATTTAAGTAATTAAACTTAATTTGATTAATATAAAATTCTAAGTATTCCAATATAAAACAATGAGCATTACACTTAAATGGATATTATGACGTAACTTCTGTGACCGTTTATGAAATTAACCATTAATTGATGTGTTACAATATTGAAATATTTATTTAGCCCATCTGTTTGGTATACATTAAAATTTTCATTTTCATTCTTCTGCTCATTTTCAACCACACATTCTTCGATAAAATAATATTTTCCATCACATCAATAACTTTTTCTTTTTTTTCAACCACATATTCCCTATCAAATTAACCAAAAAAATGCATTCTTTTGGAAAGAATGTGCACCAAACAGGGGCTTAATAAGTATTTTAAGTAGATATATGTCAAATCTTGGTGAAACACATTGGGAAGCTATGAAATAGCTTCTCAAATACATTAAGGGTACTTCAGACTTGGGGATTTAGTTTAGGAAACAACCTGAATTTGTTGTTTTGAAAGAATTTATTGATTTTGACTACGCAGGTGATAGGGATAACATGAAGTCCACCTCAGCTTATATGTATACTTTGTGTAATTCCCGTATAAGCTGGAAATCTCAGCTTCAAAAGATTGGGGCATTATCATCAATTGAGGTATAATACATTGCTGCCATAAATGCTATTAAAGAGGGAATTTGGTTAAAAGGGTTATTAAATGAATTTGATTTTGCTAAAGAAGTTGTTCTTTATTAAGATAGTCGATCTACTTTTCATTTAAGTAGAAATCCTGTATTACATAATAGATCTAAACATGTTAATGTTAGATTTCATTTTATAAGGGATATTATTTCATTTGATGTTAGATTTCATTTTATTAGAGATGTTATTTTACAAGGTGTTGTGAAACTTGGAAAGATATCTACTAATTATAACCCTACTGATGTAGGTACCGAAGTATTGCCTCTAAACAAGTTCTTGGATTGCTTAATTCTGCTGAACTTTATTGTTTGTTGAACTATGAATCTGGTAAGGTGTGTTGATGATGTCTAGAAAGAAGGGGAGGGGGGGTTAACCACTGATGAACGTGAATCATTGTACTAATGTGGAGTATGAAGGGAATGTCACAATGATGCAAATAAGCCACAAAGCTAGATTGTTGACCAGTTGAGTGATTCTTTATTTAAATTGGTGCAAAGTCGTGTTTCTGGAAATTGAAGAAAGAAGTGTTTGATTTACCTATTTAAATGGACTCCCAAGATGTTGCCAAGTGTAATCTCTACGACCATTGGATGAAAGACTTTTGGGTGACTCTTATAAAAGGGTTCCTAGGGTTTGCACTGTACATTGGCTTCTGATGTTTTTCTCTCTCACTCTCTACGCCGTTCGAGTTCTTTGCCCTCCTTCTATCTGAAAATCAAAACTCTCTTTTGATTTCCTGTTACTCTCACTGTATTGTAATTTTGAGTGATTTCTACTATGATAAGTGTTGTGTTCTTGTGTGAACAATTATTTGAGTGATGGTTGAGTTCTTTTGTGATATATGGGTTTAGTCTGAGTGTCGAAAATCTTGTCATATTTACCTTGGTTGTATTTTATTCAAACAGTGTCTATTTCCTATAGTGACTGAGGCACTGGTGTTTGGGTTATTGCCTTAGGGCAACTATTAATGAATTTATCCTTTTTTACAGTTTGTTTTGTTCGTTTATTGTTTATATTTTTGTTGTTCTCGAGCTAATATATCTTTAATCTCTTCCTAACAACCTTAGCACGGCCATCGTCATCGTATTCAACTTCGAACTCCACATTCTCAGTTTCACCTAGTCTTCAAAAACCCATAGTCTTAATCGCGACTAATGAACGAACAATTCCTCACTACCATACTGAGGCACTGGTGTTTGGGTTATTGCCTTAGGGCAACTATTAATGAATTTCTCCTTTTTTACAGTTTGTTTTGTTCGTTTATTGTTTATATTTGTGTTGTTCTTGAGCTAATATATCTTGAATCTCCTCCTAACAGCTTTAGCACGGCCATCGTCGTCATACTCAACTTCAAACTCCACATTCTCAGTTTCACCTAGTCTTCGAAAACCCATAGTCTTAATCGCTGACTAATGAACGAACATTTCCTCACTACCATCATCATGAGTGATAAATTGGTTGGATGAAAAGTAGTTGTGACTCATTATTGGATGATTGTGATCAATAAATAATATGTGGCCTAAAAAATGTGTGATTTGTAATTAATACCATATAGTTGAAGCTTCGGACTTGAAACCAAATTTGTAACTGAATTTATAATTGTGGCTTATAAATTATGTTTTGGTAATTGATAAATAAGTTGTAACCAATTAATTTATGATCGTGAAATAAGTTATGATCAATTCATTTAATAATTTATGATCAATTAATTTGATAATTTTTGTGATTTGTGATCAAGAAATAATATATAACAAATTAATTTATTTGTGACTGATAAATAAATTATAATCGATAAAATTTATAATTTCTGACTATAATGTTCTGTGATGTGGCTAGTACGTACCCGTGCCTATAAACTATATTATATTGTGACATTACTATATTTAATTAATACCATATATTTTTTGAAGGGATATTTTTAAATAATTCATTGATTTAAGGGAGAATCTTTCCCTAAATAGAGGCACGAGGATAAGGGAATAGCTCAAGAGTATAGAGATCACTGGAGTAACAACCTTTTGTATGAAGAAAATTTTATTTAATTTGATAAAATTTGAGAATTACAAAATTGAAATATTGAAAGTGTTACATAATTGAATAAATAAATTTTTTAAAATACAAGGATAATCTGAAAGCTTTCTTGAAGATGATTTATCTCCCGTTGAATCACACTTGAAGAGTCCCTAGTCTTCAGCCTTCTTTTATAGTTGAAGCTTCGGACTTGAAACCAAATTGAATTTTATCGGAGAATCTTTGGAGGACGATTTAGGGAGCACAAATATCTATCATTCTGTTTGCCATTCTTGAAATAATTGACCTTTTCCCTCTCATCTTTCTGAAATTGAATTGTGGAATCTGTTTTATTAAAACTGCTTTAATAAAATTATTTTGTCCACTTTTGAATGTCGGCAAGGAAGGTAAAAATAATTTGTTTGGTGACAAACACATTTTGAAAAGTAAATTTCTTGATTTTTATACCTTGTAGTCTCTTAATTCATCAAGAAAACAGGTCCATATAGTCACTTTGAAGAGTTCCTTTGAGTTTTTTCTTCAATAAGGTCATCAATGTTGTTAAAACCAAAACACATATCTTCGTTGTTTTGTTAATAGTCTTGTGAATCTGATTGAGAAAAATTATCTTCATATGAATATAATCTTTTTGAAGAGACTTCGACTAATGAAGTAATTTTCTCTGAGATATCATGCAGTTCTTTCGGAGTCTTACATTGATTGAACATAGCCATAAGCCTTGATTTTTCAGCAAGGCAATCATTGTGTTTGTCGAGTTCATTTTTTGATAGTTTTGGGACAATTGCATTCCTTTGCTCTTGAATCCAAGAATTTATTACTTTAAGATAGCAATTTGTTTTATGAAATTTTGACCACCATTTAATTCTAAGTCTTCGAACAAGTCTTTTGACATTATATTTAGAGCTTGTATTTTGAATAATTTGATAGTCCCAACGGAGTATCCATGAGACTGTGTGAGATTGTGAACAAACTAAAACAAAAGATTTTCTTGAGTTTTCAAAAATGTTTTTGCCTCTTTCTTAAAATGTTCGAACCCGAGTAAGATTGGGTAAAATAGTTTCGTCAAGACCAAAATGCTCAAACCAATTTTGAAACCATCTTGAAAATTTTGAAACAAAATTTTGATTGAAAATAATAAACCAAGAGTATGTTACTAGTCTAAAATAAAAGATATTAAACATGTCTCTTGATAATCAAAATAATTGAAAAGAGATCCAAATGAATCATATTTAGAGAAACACATTATCTTCTCTTTCCATGGGTCTTGTCCCCAATCTTCGAATGACAATACCCTTTGAATAGAATTTTTTGAAAAATCAATATGAATTTTTAAGAATTTTGAGTGTGAGTTATTATAGTCGATTCTGATTTGATAAGGATGACTTCTTAATAATAAGCTCGTCTTTCTAATATTTTTGGGCATGAAATGGAAATTTGTTGGAAAAATGTTTTGGAGACATTCTTCAAGAGAAGAATGTCGATGGATCCAAGATTTTTCCACTTCAAAAACTAGAATTTGAATTGATTTGGTAAAATAATGAAAAGATGGTGAGAGATTAATATATGGTACTTTTTCAGATTCTATTTGAAAGGTTTTTTTTTAAAATTTGAGGGTTTTTTTTCAAAGGTTTCTTACCCTGAGTTGTTTGTAAGAATGGGGTTTTTGAAACTAGTGTTGTTTTTTGAGAAGTCGAGGAACTATATCCTTAATTTTTTAAATTGTGAAAAGAATTTTGAATATAACCTTCTATTGAAAGGATAGAATTGAATCTTTTTTCTTGTTCTTCTTCAAGGAAGAAAAATCTATATCTCTCAATTTTTTCTCTCTATCTTGCAAAATCTCTCTTGTGAGGAAGTCTGCAAAAAGTTTGATTTCCCTTGTATATATAGAATTTCAAAATTAAAATGAGATACTATTGCTTGCCATCTTACGAAAATTTGGTTTGAAACAAAGTTTTTGACGTCTTTTTGCAAGACGTCATTTGATGCTTTACTGTCTGTTTTTAAAAACAATCTTTTTTTCGTTAAATCATCTTGAAATTTTGAAATGCATAAAACAATTGATAAAATTTCTTTTTTGGTAATGGAATAGTTCTTTTGAGGGCCAGTACATATTTCAAAATGGAATCTTACTAACTTATTTGACAAGATTGTTTTGGAATTTGCTTTAAAACACCACCAAAGCCAATATCAGACGCATTGATTTCAACAATAATTGAAATAGTAGGGCAGACATGGTAACTTTTTGACTGCACTTTTGACTTTTTGTACAGCTAAAGTTTGCTCGTGACTCCAGGTGTCCATATTTTTTTGAAGTCTTTTGAAAAGAAGGGTATATAAGATTCATATCTCTTTGATAAAGTCACTTGCATAATCGACAGACCCTAAAAAATTTTGAAGACTATTTTTGTCTAAGATTTCATCTAAAAATTTGTCGGTGAAATCAAGACTTCTTTGAATGGGTGCAGTAGTTCCTACTTGAATAATATGCCATAGGAACATAATGCTTGTTTGACATAAAACAACACGTTTAGCATATGTTAAACACTTATTTTTTATGACATGAATGAATGTATTGATATGATTAAAATGTCGTTCTAAGTTTTCTAAAAAATTAGAACATCATCATTGTAAACAATAATAAAATTTGAATAAAGATTAAAAATATAATTCATAATTTTTTTGAAATTCGGAATGAGCGTTTTTAAGGCCAAATGACATGACATTCCATTCATATTGGCCATAAGGAATATCGAACGATGTCTTTTATCTGTCTTTTCTTTAATTTGAAGCTACCGGAAACTTGACTTTATATCAAATTTTGAGAAGATAACAGATTTGTATAATCTTTTTAATAGATCTTTTTTTTGAGGTAATGGATATCTAATCAACTGAAGAGCTTTATTGAGGGGTTTGTAGTTGATAACTAAACGAGGGATTCTTCGTTCAATTGTAGCAGAATTGTTGACATAAAATACGGAACAATTTCATGGTGATTTACTTGGACGGATAAGCTTTTGATCCAGTAAATCATTGATTTCTTTGACAAAATGATCAAATAATTCCTTATTCAATTAAATAGGGGCGAGATTTTGTAAGAATACTAGATTCATGAAAATCAGGGGTATATGGAATAGAAACGAAATGTCTCTTTCTATCCCAGAAAGCATTAGGAATAGTTGAACATATCTTATTCGCAACACGTTTTTGAAAAAGAGAATTTTTTTCACTAATTGAGGGGTTTCAAAACCGTTCCTCAATTATTTGAAAGCTAATTTCTTCTTTTAAGATTTGAATATGTTTTTTCTTCAAATTAATAATATTGATAATTTTTGAAATAAACACTTTTTCAAAGTGTTAACATCCTTGTAAGAATGATGATTTGTATATTTGAAAGTAATTTCTTGACCAAAGATATTTGTAATTAATCATCTTGAATAAGTTTTTCCCCTTTAGTAAGAACATTTTTGGTTTTACAATCACAAACTTCTGTACTATGACTTATAGAGGAGGATGAAGAATTTAAACTGGTTTCAACACTAGAATCTTCTTGATGTTGATAGACCATTTCTAACTCAGAATTAAAAAAATCGTCTTTTGAAGAATTGAATAAATTGAAAAGTTCAAGTTTAACATTTTCATCAATTTGAAGATTTTTAATCTTGCATTTCATAGGAAATTTATTAGAATAATGTTGTCCAGACCAAAGCACATGTCTTTGTTGCTTTGTCCATAATCTTCTGAAAAAATGTAAACAGACATAATATTATTCTAATAAATGTACTATGAAAGACAATTTGCTTTGATAATTTATGATCGTAAAATAAGTTTTGATTAGTTAAGTTGATAATTTATAATCGACAAATAACTTATAACCAAATAATTTGATAATCTTTGACCATAAAATCAGTTGTGATCTATAAAATTTATGATTTGTGATCGAAAATAAGTTGTAATTAATTAATTTAATAAGTTGGGATTGAGAAATAACTTATGACAAATTAATTTAAAAATCTGTGACTGTGAAATAAGTCGTAACGTATAAAATTTGTGATTTATGATCGAAAAATAAGTCAGTTAATTAATTTGGTCAATTGTGATATAAATAAGTTGTGACCTAATTTGTGATTTGTGATTGTGACATTCAGGAATTGTGACTAGTACGTTACTGTGACAATAAACTGTAAGATATCGTGATTTTAAATAATTTAATTAATAGTACATCTATTTAATTAATGTGACATGATTTTCGGAAGGAATGTGAAACTAATTCCTTGATATACGAAAGTATATAATAAATAATCTATTTATGACATGATTTTTTTTTTATTTTTTTTTTTGTCAAAGTTGAAATTGCATATTTTAAGTACAGTAGTTATGTATTTTTCCTATTATTCACGAAAATATGTTTCGGATTTAAATCACCGTAAGTGCATAATTCATTGACAAGTAATAAAGTGAAAATTCAAGAATTTCGAGTATCGTTTTCACGAGGATTGATTTAATGTGATTTCTATTATCTCGACCTTAACCGAATCTATTAAACTCAAAATGATTGTTTTTGTGATTTTTTTTTATGAAACTATGACTA
>CAIGRQ010271547.1:0-10020 GCA_903798375.1 Fraxinus sp. D2006-0159 | reverse complement strand
AAAAATTGAGTACTTTCCTTCTAATTTGTTTAACTTTCTCTATTGTTGCTCTAACTCGAACATGAGGTTTTCTACTGGTTGATCAGTTTTCTCTTTTTGCTCAAGTTGTAGACAAGTTTTCTTCAAGTGGGAGTGTAGATATAGGAGTTTAGGACAATCTAAGTAGTATTACTTGTATAACTAAGATTATTTTATTATCAGTGTTAATATTTTGTCGAAAGGATTTCCAGTTCTATTAGGAATAGCTTATTGGTTTCTAGTCTTTTATAGAAGACTAATTTCTTTTCTTCAAAGGAGATGGTTAGTAGGTAAGCCTATTAGGATTGGAAAATTACATCTCTTTGTTTTTTTTTTATATAAGCGGGCTAGGCATATTTCGTAATCATCAAATTCTACATGATCAAGCTACTCTATTAAAATTCTTAATGTTCTTAAGTTGTTCTCTTGTTTTTACAAGATTCAATTTCCACTGCTGCACATAATGTTTCACTAATGAGAGAGGTCTCTCTTTTGTCCATCCACAAATGCCATGGGCTTGCAACATTTTCAATGAAATATGCAGACAATGTCAATTCTACATTGTGTAAAGGCAAAATAAAATAAAATAAAATTGTGATAGGCTTCATACATTGGCGCCAACCTTATTGTATATGCAAAAGTCAGTAAACAGTGTTCCCTATTGAGGAGAGGAAGAACTGGCAGCTTAAGATTACATGTAAGCTTCCGGTATTAGGAAAGATCAGACTGTTCACAAATACCAAGGCATTGCAACATTACTTTCAACATGCAGAAAATTCCCACCTTCCTATGTATTTTTTTTTTTTTTAATAACTGTGGATGTCTGGGCCAGCTTGCGAGCACCTCGACTAATTCCACGGGACCCCGAAGCTTACGGCCAGGTACTCACCTCAGTAGGTCTGAGGGAACTCGACCCACCTTCCTATGTATAAAGAAAGTATATCCATGACAGGCTTCATACATTAGTGCATACAAGCCTATAGGAACATATATTCAAACTCTGTAACCAAAAGCATGGCTGAAATTTTTATTTTGATTTTAAATATCTAGATGCAACATTTCATACTTTTGTATGACTATATATTTCACAAATATTTTTGCATTACTAAGATTAAACCATCTACAGTTTTCTGATCATTACTTTTATGGGTAATAGTTAGGAGTATAATATTTTCTTGGTATATACCAAGAAAATATAAAACTGCATCGAACAAGTACTAAAAAGGACAATGAAAATAGTCCTTCCATGTAAAATACTTACACAGAAGAATGTGTCCATATAAAAAAAAATTCAAATTAAAAAAAATCAACTATTTAGCAATCAAATGAGAAATTAAATATGTTTTTACCTTTGGAGCCCACCTGCGTACAAAGTAAGGAGAGTTGGTTTCCACAATGTCGACAGATCCATGTACTTGTGAACCCTTAAAAAAAAATAGACTAAATTAAAGGTGCTAAAAATTTGGATATTACCAAAAGGAGAAAACACTTACAAGGGGAAAAAATATACTTTTTTACTAACGAAGAATACGAGATCATCATCCTGACGCCCCCTAGACTCCCTACCGCGACCAAAATATAAATCAATGACGTCGTGCCAAAATCGTGAATCCATTTCCACATCCGAGACATCATCCTCATCACTTATGGTTTTCCCTAGCAAGTGAGAATGCTTTCTCACCATGCTCAACAACTCATACCTGCAAAAGTTATTTCGCTTGTATAGCCAAAGTAAATTTTCGAAGCCTCCTTTCTTCAAGAAGCATATTAAAATACTTTGTTTAAGCATAACTTAATTATTATACTGCTCTTTGTTAAACTATGAAACTAATGCGTAAATATAACAAAATAGGGGCCCAAAAATGAAATTCCAAATTTCAAGAGAAGTAATTAATTTAAAATAAAAAATAAAAATCTATCCATACATCGATCATGTTTCAGACAGAATTAACAATCTCATAATCAATACGAAGACAGTCATAGAACTAAGTCAAACCGGTGCAAATTCGTAAAATTCAAACAAGAACTGAAATTTACAGCACATTATTTGATCGAATAAACATCTTCCTAAAGCATAAAAAATAGTGATTCGAATTTCCATAGTAAAACCGTAATTTGAATAATTACTCGTAAATATAAAAGGAAATTAAGTAGAAGTTGGTGTCTTACCGAGTAGGTTGGGATTTATCACCCAGCATTTTTTTAAGTTGAGAAATTTCCTGGTAGAAAAGTCCGAATCTGAGCTTTCCTATTCTCAATTGCTTAGGGTTCACTGAAATTTCAATAAACAGAAATATTTTTTGAGAAAAATGAACATAACTTTCAATTTGCAGAAGCACAATATATATGGGGTGTCCATAACCATAATGGACACATGGAGCCCTATTGGGGGGCGCCTGGGGATTGCTCTGAGGATACCGATGGGGCGTTTGGGAAGAAAATTGTTTACAGATAAATTTCATTTTTGGTCACTAAACTTTCTGTGAAAATAACAATTAGATTAGTCAACTTTAATTTGTCTCAATTAGATCATTATTAATTTCAATGTTAGTCATACCTTAGCAACGATTGCTTGTTTAAGATTTTAAGCAATGTTCTAAAAAGCGTAAAGCGTAGCGTAACGTCGAGATCGAGAATCAAGAATTACAAGATTAAGCGTGTCAATGCGAAGAATAAGCGTCATAATGCGTTTCGTATTTTTAATATTATTTTAATTATTTTTAAGACATTAAATATATTTTTATATAAAAAAAAATTTATGGGAAAATAGCGTTGCGTAGCGTCGAGGTCGAGAATCAAGAATTACAAGATTAAGCGTGTCAATGCGAAGAATAAGCGTCATAATGCGTTTCGTATTTTTAATATTATTTTAATTATTTTTAAGACATTAAATATATTTATATATAAAAAAAATTATGGAAAAAAAAATGGATAAAGCGCGCTATAGCGGTCACAAAATCGTCGCGTTTTCTTCGCACTACGAGCTATAGCGGCGCTTTTTGCCACTATTTAGAACACTAATTTTAAATATTTATAACATGTATATAAGTAGTGAGCTTCAAAAAATATGTGGTTAAAAGTAAATAAAAGCTATAACATTCTATGAGATGTGTAGATAAAAATCGAGTTAGACCATTTTATAAACAACTACAAATTTTACCAAACATGCATCTCATTCTCAGTTAGCCCCGATACAAGATGGCAACAAGGATAGGGTGCCCCATCCCTACCACTATCGAGGATTTTACCGTACCAATTCTTGCTTAAGGCGTGGCGAAACGCCCTCCATGTATTGTTCGTATTTTGTTTTTTCGAAAAACAAATCATTTAAATTCTAGGGTAATTTGAAAATTAGGATAACGGACTTAGGCAATCAATTCGGAGTTTAGACATAAGAAAAAAGGTTGGGTTTATGTGATTTTAAACACGGAGGACATAACACAATTCACTTCGGTAAATTTTTGAAATTCTAGACCTACTTTTTATTCTTCTTTATTCAATACTTATCTTTTGTTTAGTAGAGATTAAAATTAGATTTGTAGCAAATTTGATAAAAAAGTTGATAGAATTTATGGTTTAAAAGTTGTAAGTCATATGAAATGTGTGGTTAAAATTAATTGTTGATTTTGACTTAAAATTTAATTAAAGTTTTTAGTGATATTGATAAGTTTATTTTATACACTTATTAGGACCTAAAAATATAGACCCTTAATAGTAGTTCTTTTGAGTAATTAAAGCTTATTTTATTATATATTTCATTTATTAGGTAAAACTCGATAACTAGAGGTGGAATTGAAAGATAGAAACAAAAAATGGTGAAAATGGGTAAAATCCAAAGTTCGAATGCCAAATTGCAAATATTTAATAGTTGATTCGTACCACAAAATAATAATTGAAGATTGTTAGCAGTAACTTGGATTCAATTAAAAGTCAAAAGGAAATGGAATATGATTAAAATATTATTTCAAATCAATTTTCAATCGCACAAGTTATATTTTAGATTTTTAGTCAAAGATTGAGACCCATTTTTTATATAGTAAACGTTCAAATTGAAAAAATCATACTTCTTGCAAAGTTATAGCTCTTACAGTTAGTTTTTTAACGCACTTTGAATTGCTTCTAAGACAAATTTATGCAGTTGAACTTAAATTGCACCGCACTTATATAATACGCATTTCACACGTGTACGTACATGATCATCAAAGGTGGAGGTACACCCCTTTCATTTAGTTCTTGCTTCGATACACTCTGGGTTGAATATACCGATTGGAAATGTCGATACACTTTGGGTTGAATATACCGATTGGAAACAAATTATGAAAGATTCATTTGAAAAGAATTATCTTCAATTGGAGAATTAGAAGAAATAAAATATAAATAGTCACGGATCAAATAGTTCAGATCTAACTAAGTATATTACTAATGAATTGAGAATCCTTTAAATAATCGGCTATAACCTAAACAAAACACTGACTTATTTGTTGTAGATTGTTTGAATGGACTTAAGATTAAAATATGAAAATTGGTACACGAAATGTAAGCTAATTATTTACATAATTGATTGTATGGATAATATCTTCGTAATTAAGAAAATAAAATCTGCCACCATCAGATAATTATAATAGGGTGTTTGGTAGAGATTAAAAACGGATTAAAATTAAAAAATTAGTTGGTATTGTTGACTTTTATTAGACGAGTGAGACCCAATAACGACTATATTTTCAATTTTAATTAGATTATAATCTCCACCAAACATGCTCTAAATTTGAATTTGTAGAATCAATTAATTTTGACAATTATTGTGATCAAAGCAATGTAAAAATGGATTTGAGAGAGAGAGAGAGAGCTCACTTCCCCTCACCTCACCTCACTTCCCTTCACTTCTCATACACTTATATACCCACAAATCTTCCTCCCTAGGAAAACTCAGAAACCTCCCATCATTTATTTCATTCACAACGGATTCCCAGATCTAGTATTTTACGATGCAGTCTAAAATCATCCAAAATTATCGACCTGAGGATTATACGCATGAAAAACTTTATTATATATGATGATTTCTATAGGATAATCGGTCCTTATCATGTTTTCCACCCTACCGACAATCAAATTCTTGTATTGTACTTGATCAACAAAATCAAGAACCAGAAGATGCCTCTCCATTGGATTAAACTTGCTAATATATACGAGATTGACCCCGAGAAACTTGCTGGTGAAATCATCTCTTCTTCCTTTCATATATATTTTGTTCTTCATTGTTTCTTGAAAAATTGTTTCTGGTACAATTATTTTTTTCCATTTCAAATTTTGTGTTATTATACAAGCTGCTTGTCATGAAAATAATATTTCTTTTATTTGATTCCCAGATGAATATGGGCAGACTATAAAGAAAATTTGGTACTTGTTTACATTTAAGGGATAGAAAATGCCAAAACGAGAAAATAAGTCTATCTGCAATTGATGGGTATTGGCAAGTAGTAGGAGAAGATGAAACCGTCAAAGAAAATGGTGAAATTGTTGGATTTCGAAAGACGTTTCAATTCTACAAGGGACACACTGAAAGCAGTACATTAACATCTTGGATTATGCATGAATTTAGAGCTATTGATCCTCTGCCTCCGAAATACAGTCACGTTGAAGGACAAACCAAGGTATATAATGGAGTTGAGAATGAGGTGTACGGTGAATTGGTTCTGAAAGAGTTTATAAATTACTTTATTTTCACATCTTGCAGTTGGAGAAGGAATGGGTTTTGTGCAAAATATGCAACACCGAGATTGATTCAGAATCAGGCGAATGGGTTGAAGACCCAGATTATGTCCCCTCAGAAGACGAGGAAGAAGCAGCTCCATGAATAATAATAATAATAATTTGTGGTTGTTTGTTTTTCTATCTAAGTGTTTAAGAAGATTTTAATAAAATTTATGAGTATTATCTAATTCATGTAGCTCTCTCTTTGTTCGATAATCTTAAAAAGCATAACACAATATGTACGTCATCATTTTGCAACCATTCTTCGGCTTAGATTAAGATCCACCTGTTAATTAAATATTTTATTCATTTATCTTATATTTTCTGTACGCGTAAAATCAAATTGAAAGAAAAATAAACAGAATTTTAGAATGGATTTGGGTTCGGCTCGTGTGGTACTTAATTAAGCGAACTTTAATTTTGGTCATGTAAACTATAGCAATACACTTTGTTTAGTTGTTACACTATTAACCAAAAAAGTATATTTTTGAACAAATTTTGGTTAAATGAACTAATCAAATAAAATGAAGTATCATTAATAATCTTACTACGTTCAACTTATGCACGTCTGGGCTTGAGGCTTCCTTTTAAAAGATATAACTATTGTATCACTACTTGGTCTCTTTTAAAAGATATTTTTTCATGTCCTATTGAAAATTTAAGATACAAAAGATATAGGCCTTGTTTGATACCAATTAAAAATCAATTAAAATTGAAAATATAGTCGTTATTGGGTTTAAAAGTCAACAATAACGGTTAGTTTTTCAATTTTAATCTGATTTTAATCTATACCAAACACCCTTATAGAAATTGAATCTATACAACTAATCGGAAAAGGAAACACATGCAAATTTTTCGAATCACTGAAAAACTACAAAAAATGACAGCTCTTTAAGAGAACTAAAGTGAACTTATGGATGCCATTAAAATTAGATTGTATTATTCTGAATTTACCATATTTATTTTTGTAAAATTTTATAGTGTTCCATTATGACTCTTACATGGAGAATATGCTTATAATAGGATTGAAGGAATGTGTGGTGAAAATTATTGTGAGTTATTGAATTTATAAATCATTTATAAATTTGTGTAGCAGATAATTTCTTTTACTATTTGTTTGCATAAATATTTTTGATTAAAGTTCTTATCTTTTTTCTTTATTAATGATACACTTTCATAACTTTTCCAAGACAAGGTTTCTTGATGTATGATGTTCTTGTCAAAAGAAAATTGCATTGTCGACGCATGGACAAAGAAAATTATTTTATATAAAGATTGAGAAACCAAAGTACAATATGAGCATTGTATGTTAATAGTGTATATGAAGTGATTTCTATAGAGTTCTGATGTATCAATAGAGATTTCGAAGGAAGATGATCCCTCCTTTCATGGAGTTTGGAGAGGGATATGGTGAGGGTCTACTAAAACCTTTCTACCTTGCTTAACGGGGTCACCTGAGAATGATTTAAGTCCTTTAATATTGCTAAGCCTAGACAATAAAATCTAAATTACTCTCTTCCTTTACAATTTAAATTTGAATATAATACTGTTTGATCCCCATTAATTTAAAAATATATTTTTCTCTTTTTTTTTTCAACCAAACATTTTTCAATAAAATAATATTATACGCAAATCCAAAAAAAAATCTTATCTTTTGACCACACATTTTTCATTAAATCACTATTCCAAACTTTTGGCAAGCGAATGGGGTTCAAATAAGTTCTAAGTAAATAAATTACTCTATTAGTTGTTCTCAGTTCAAGTTTGCTATCTTTTACTTCCTAGAAAATTATAAGCGTATAAGCTTTATCAAGGAAATAAATTTGATTAATTGAATTTACAGAAAAATCGAGTTTCATAACAAGAATTAGGCAACCCGGACTATTCAATTATTTTTACGCTTTTAATATGAAAATTAGGCAAATTTGGACAAATTTCATCCAATTACTTAGGAAAAATTAGGAAAAAATGCCCCATCATCATTGCAATACCACGTGCAGTGTTTTGTGAATTAAAATGTAATTATACATAGAGGGAAAATCGTTCAGTGCTTATCACGTGGTACATTATACAATAAAATATCAATAATATTTTGCTGTTACGAATAAATCATTACTAATATCGCTGTATAGATCCCAAAATTTTATCCTTTGGGTGTATTAATTTTAGTTTTGCCAAAATTTTATCCCAAAATTTTATCCTTACGAATAAATCATTACTATTAATCATTACTAATATCGCTGCATTTAGTTTTGCCATGAAACTTATTACTAAATTGTAAATCTTATAAATTCAAATCTTGATTGGATTGAAAATGAACAAACTGAATATTTAGAATTTGAGAAAAATATTTGGATTTAGTTTTGTATCTATTTTAGTTTATGCGATTTTTGGGCAAGTTTTCGAGGAGGATGGTTGTGGGGTGGTGGTGGCAACGCCATCACATGTTTATGATGGGGAGGGCCATTAAGTTTAGGGTGTAGATGGTCGAGGTGATAATGGATGATGTGTACGTGGTGTGGTGGAGTACGAATTTGATGGTGTGGAAGGAGTAGGGATTTGAGGATGGTGTAGATCTAAGAATGTTGTTGCTTGTGGGAGAGCGGCAGTGGTGTTGTGGGAATGAGTGTTGGCGGTGGGTGGTGGGTATTAGTGATGATGATGGTCGAAATCTTATTTTTGTTGATGAGGTGGTAGTGGGGTCGAGGGTGGTTGGGGGTGGCAAGGGGAGAAAATCTCCCAGTTGGTAGCAGTTTCTGTGACTGTGTAAGTTCGGGGGTAGGTTATAATGGTTTAGAATAATTTTTTTTTAGCTCCAGTGATATTAATTAGGGTACTAATCTAATAAGTGTCATAATGTGGTAGGCTTAATTGAAGACGGAATTATAAATCTTATATTTCTAACAGAAACTGATCTATTTCATCAATTAAGGCACTATAAAATCCCAGACAACATCAAACACTCTATTTAGCTCTTAAAATTTCCATTGCACAAACAAACAAACACATCATTTGAATACGAGTCTCGTGTATCTTCTCTTCATTCTTTTCGCTGCTATGGCCAACGACCAAACTCCTCTTGAGAAAATCCTTTCCGCCTCTGACACACCCAAGACAGAAATTTCAATATCTTCTACAGATGTTTTGAAAGCAGATCTCTCTAATTCCTATTTCACTCATCATTCAGATCATCCAGGTTTGGTGTTGGTTTCCAAACCTTTGAATGGAGACAACTATTTAGTATGGAAAAAGGTTATAACAATGGCTTTAAATTCCAAAAATAAGTAAGGCTTTGTCAATGGCAGAATCTTAGCACCCTCAGAAGAAACCGATCCCAATGGTTGTACAATTTGGTCGCGTTGCAATGATATGTCCACTCATGGATCATCAATACTCTCAGTCTAGAAATCTCAGACAGTGTGATCTACTATACTATGGCACATGAAGTTTGGGAAGATCTTCGTGAACGATTTTCTCAAAGCAATGCACCACGCATCTTTGAAATTTAGCAAGATATTGCCAATCACAAGCAAGAACAACACTTAGTTTCCACATACTACACAAAGCTGAAAGTCTTATAGGATGAATTAGCTTCTTACAGCAATGCATCATATGGAGCTCAACAAGATCAATAAAAATTGATGCAGTTTTTGATGGGTTTGAACGAATCCTGCAGTACTGTTCGTGGACAAATCCTATTGATGAATCCTTTTCCTTCTGTCCGCCAGCATATTCTACCGTTTCTCGGGAAGAAAAACGGAGACTTCTTGCCACACATACAACTTCAGATTCTAGTGGGAGTGCAACCATGGCTGTAAGAAGTAGCAGCATATCAAACCAGTTTACAGCAACAGGAAAAATGGAACGATCAAATCGTCCTTATAATGGTTCACAAGAGAACCGAGTTATGATCATGACAAGCGGCGCAAATGTTCATTTCGAGGTAGACCACAGTGCTCCCATTGTGGAGATATGGTACATTTCATTGAAAAATGCCATTAGCTGTATGGATATCCACTAGGCCACCCAAAGGCAAGACAGAACTCAAATTCAAACTAGAATCGCTTCAAGAATATTCCTGCAGCGAATCACGTTTGAAAGCCCAAGATTGGCTAACCAAGAGGGGGGTGAATTGGTTTCATTTTCATTAACTACTCAAAATTTTAATCTAATGATCACACGAATGATAAACAAATCAATTAAACACAAATAAGCACGTACATGAAATGATATAAACTTGCACAAAGTAAA
>CAIGRQ010271538.1:0-16660 GCA_903798375.1 Fraxinus sp. D2006-0159 | reverse complement strand
TTGTATTTACCATTACCATTTTGTCTTCAAAATGAATAAAAATCTTAAATCCTACCAGTTTCATTTTTCGTTTCCGTCTTCAAAGTATGAGAGAACTCGAAAGGAACACTTATAATAAGGTATGATTTTGGTAAATTAAATATTGATACTTTCTTTTATATGTTTATTGATTTTTTAGTTAATAAGGTATCCAAAAAAAATAAAATTCTCATGGCCCATCACTCCTTCATCTCTATATCTTCAATTTTGGGCCCCAACTTCAAACGACTAGCTCCACCCCTGTCTGTATATACGTCAAGAATCTATGAAAGAACCCCTTGTGGCATACTTTGCTTTAAAATCTTCAGTCTTTGCTCGTTATATAACAAACGGTTACACTTTTTTTTAAATGGAAATCTTATCTTTAATCTTTCGTTAAATGATACATATGGTCCCTAATGATTGTTTGCGATCAATTATTCTGTTAGCGTACTTTGAAGTGACTGGAAAACATTATGTCACACTTTTATATATGTTGTTTTTACTAATTTAAAAATATGAAGGTTAAATAAGCCTTTACATGCCACCTAACAGACTTTTTGTATTGAAAGTGTTAATTAATGAAAATTTGAAGATAAGAATGTGACGGGAAAAGTTGGGAACATAAGTGCTACAATAAACAAATATTAATGACTTCTAATATACCTAAAAATTAAGTAGTTCATCGGAAAAAAAATTATGGTTGTTTGAGCCTCATTTTGATAAGAAAATGCATTTTGAAATATTGATTTTTTGAAGTATGCGAAAAAATTTGGTTTTACGTGTAAAATTACTTTATAAAAAAATATTTGATTAAAAATGAATTTAAAAAAAAAAAATGAGTTTTTGTAAAAAGGGGGTCAAACAAAGATAATTAACGAAGACAAATTTCCTTCCAACACATGTAGGGGTGTCAATGAGTTGAGTTGGAAGTCGAAACTTTTTACTCGAGCCTAACTTTTTTTGTCTTTTGTCCTGGCTCGGCCAAAAAAATTAGGCTTGACTAGGTCCTTAGCGAGCTGAGCTGGCTCGAGTTTTTTTTTTAAAATTCGTGACATCTAATTTTTTTTAAAGAATTAAAAATTTGTGCAATTTATACGTATTATAAATAATAATTCAATATTAACATAAAACAGTTAAAAAATTAAGATAAAAAATTATAAAAAGAAGTGGTAGACAAGTTTTTTTGGGCTTACGGGCCGACCCGTCGAGCCACACGGGCTAACCCAGCTCGAGTCGACGCCCCAAAATAGGGCTCGACCCCACTAAGCCACGAGCTAGCCGGCTCAGGTTTTTTCCGGATCGAGCCCGAGCCGATGAGTCATTTTACCATCCCTAAACACGTGCAAACAAAACCCAATGTAAAACCTGAAAAGTTTTGAAAAGTCACAACTATAGCCATCTTTACCTTAATCATGGCACAACGATGCCCCATATCATATACCCTCCCCATATTCATCAAAACATTTTAAAATTTTCATTCTAACCGTCAGAACCGCTATTGTAAGCCCTACTACAACTGTCGATTTCGCCACTAGCTCGACATTTATCACCATTTTCCAAGCCTCACACAACACAACACATGACAGCATGATTTACTTTTCAGGTTAAAAAAACGTCACTCAAGTTGGTTTTTAATTTTTTTTTTCACTTAAGTTTTGTTAAAATTTGATTTAGTCATTGCATCGCAATTTCATCTACAACCAACATTTTCCTCAAGTGAATTTATACGGATTTTATTGGACAGAAATAAGTTTGGGGGTAAAGTTTTTTCCTTAAAAAGTCACGATTCATATGAAAAAAAAAAAAAAGGATTCAAAACAGGCTATATCATTTTCTCGATAAAGTTGTACATGAATTGTTACATTTTAAGGGGAAAAATAAACAACTTTGTTAACCTAATACTCAATTGAGATTCCAACTAATATGAATGATTAAATTAGTACAAAAATACTTCATTTACTAAAAATTAACTTTTTGAAATACTACCATGACTTCTATTCTTTTACCCGTATTTGCCAACCGTCAAATTTTCATAACAGAACGTCTCCAAGGAACTCTTTAAGATACTTTCTATTATAAAAAGCCAATGTTTAAAAATAAACATCAAAATCTCTCTATTTTATTTTTTCAAATATAGGGTATATTTATCTCTTGAAAATAGTTAAACTCACATTCTATTTTTTCTTATTATGATAGGATGTAATAGTCTATAGAATTCATTACTATATTTCTTAAATTTCAAAATCATAATTGAATTATTGATTATTGACATATAAAAATATATAAAAGATTAAGAAAAATCAATAAATAGTTTTTTGAAAAAATAAATTAGAGAGTATTATTGAAGTATATAAAAAATTTTAATCTCTAAATTTAAAGAAGTTCTCTATTATGGTTAAGATGTTGCTTATAAATACAATCATGCTACTTGTACAAATCTTTTGACAATGTGATAGTTGGCAAGAATTTTAGATGGCTAGAACCTTGCTTGATGTACATAAGTTATAGTTCGTAATATTAAGATTTGAGGATCCATCTTAAAAGGTCAACCTTATTAAGAGAAGTAGTCCAAGATCTTTATTAATTGGTCTGTGTCAACATCATTTATCGATGTGGGATATATATCCTTTAACATGCTCCCCCAAGATGGTGGCTCATTTGATCAGACTAATCTTGAAATCCANCATCTTAAAAGGTCAACCTTATTAAGAGAAGTAGTCCAAGATCTTTATTAATTGGTCTGTATCAACATCATTTATCGATGTTGATATATCATTTAACACGCCCCCGCAAGATGGTGGCTCATTTGAGCATACCAATCTTGAAATTCACGTGCTCATTTTAGAGTTTTAACGGGATCGAATCGCTCGTTGGAGTATAATGGATTTTGATACCATGTTAAGATTTGGGGGTCCATCTTAAAAGGTCAATCTTGTTAAGAGGAGTAGTTCAAAATCTTTATTAATTGGTCTGTGTCAACATCATTTATCGATGTGGGATATATATCCCTGAACACGCAAACCATTTACACACACTCACAATAGGAGTGGGGTGGGATTTGTTGGCATTTTTTATTTTAGTGAGACTCACACATTGTGAGTATTGGTAAGAATTCAGTGAACAATTATTCCATACATTTGGCTTTACTCAGATGGCTAGGATTCCTACCAATTTGCACATTGTCAAATTAGTTGTACAAATTCATTGTAAAATTAGCTTAATTCACACATACGCATAGGAATTAATCTACTTTTCAATTTTAATCTAATTAGTAGCCCTACCAAACACGCTCTTGTACAATAATGAATGACAATATGGTTAATAATACATGAATTGTCAAAAAAATATTGATTGAAAAAATAAGTTTCTTTTCAAACTGTTCAATAACAGTTTGTTACTTAACATGTTTTCAACAAACGTGATTCTACACATATTTAGGGAGAGAATCAATGACTGACAGTGAGACAACTCTGACATGGAGATATGATTTTGAATTTTGAATTCCCTTTTGAATGTCAACCTAAAGTTGCACAAACATTGGACACAGGATACGAACAAGACAATTGTTGGACACATCAATGTGTGTGTTTTTAAAGTAGCACGTGGACATGTTATTTTAAGTTTTTAGAATTTAAATTTATATACTACTTATTTTCCTGCTTTCTAATATATGACATGCTACATGTCATACAAAATAGTTGTAAAAAAATATAAATAAAACATCTCTTGATCGGTGAAAATTTAAATATATTTATAATAAAACCAATATCATTAGTGACATGACATTTCCCAAAAGTGTCGATATTTACTCGACATACTACATGTTGATTACTGACATGCTGCCGTCTTATATTTTCATGCGTAGTACATGTTAAAACTATGTGAGTGTAGAGAGAATTCTACGATAGAGAGAGTGGTTGATGTGTGAGAAAAGGATTGGATTCTTGTTTCTAATTTTCTACCTCTCCAATACTCCATTACACTTATTTCAAGATGGTGATAATAAATTTTTATTTATTTATATTTCCCCCATACCCACTGGCATTTTCATATGAAATCTAGATTAATAATTATCACTCTATCATTGATTGGATTGACTCTTCTAACCTTTGATTTTTGCTTGCAAAAACATTAGTGGAATGGTGTTTGGTGGCTGATAAAGATTTTGAGTGCCTTGAATGGTAGGCAAAACACAAATCAATTTGAGGTACTATTCAACTTATACTATACATTCATTGCATCTATTTTTTTTGAAATAAGAAAAACTTATGTGAGATGATCTTATATGCATACATACGTGGTAGGATTGTCACTTAAGTTACGACACAGTGAATGTTAAGTGGGTTGACAAACCCACTTCAATTTCGAAATATGTAACTTGGGTGGTTCAGAATTCAATGAATCTTTATTCGAGTAGACAATTCTATACTCTGTTATGTTTATACATGATTACAATAATGCTACTCAAACATGGATTAAAAATAGGGTTTTGGATAGGTGCTGCGTGGCTAATTTTTTTTTTTTTCAAACTGTCCAATGATATTATACCATGTGTCCCCTTATTTGAATTCCTGTCACTGAACCTATTTGTTTATCATGATTGTACGTGACCATTCGTGTAAATATTTCTTCAATATTTCTTGGTGGGGGTGAAGTGGTTGGTCCCATTTCAGAAATATACACTCCACCATGTACATATACATACATACAACTGGAGATGGAGACTCCTATCTTCTCTTCAAAGCAAAGTCTCTTTCCACTTCCATACATGTCAAGATAACATTAAAAAATTTTCAGCCATTGGATTAGATTAAATCGAAATTCTCCAAATCTTGTAGAAAATGCAGTAATTTCCAGATTGAAAAGTATACCTACCTGCTTTTATCTTTCTTTACCAGAACTGACCTTTAAGATTATCTTATGATTCCTTTTTTCTACTTCATTTTCCAAGGGCATTATGAACATTTCACTTATATCTTGCACCATTTTTGATTGGACAGTAGTGATGGAGGTTGGAAAGTTCCTTCCTTTGCTTTGATCAGCTGTCATTTGCATATAAAAATTAGCTTATTTATAAGTGATTATTTTGGTATTAATTTTTAAAGGCCATTTGCATTTTTTTTATGGGTTAATGATCATGCAAGATTCTTGAAGGCTCAATTTCTAACCCCCTCTTTTATTAATTTAATGCAGTTTTTTAATGCTTATTATATAATTTATCTTTGATGATTACAACTGCTCCATATCTTTAGTTTTTCTATGAAAAAAAAATAATTTTTGCTAACATTTTGTTCATTTCAGGAGCAAGGGGAAAGGTTGTTGTTCGTCTGAAGTCGTTTTCTCCCTTGTTTGTGGATGATTTTGATGTGAAAATCATTGATTTCTCGTAGTTTTCGAGTTGTTACTAAGGTAAAGAATCTGATTTTTGAAAAAATGTATTTGCATAGAGCTCTTCTGCATTATTGTTATAAAGGTTTGATTTTTGTGCATTTCTGTTGTTTTAGCTCTGGTAAAAGTTTGATCTGTACCTCTCTCCATCATGGTCGATGATGGTGTACAAGAAGTTGTAGTAGATAACCTGTCGGCTGAAGAATGGCTATCTCGTGCACAGGGACTTGTTCCGGTGGCAATAGAGAAGGCACGGGAGGTTAAAGGTTTCCCGGGGAGGTGGAAGATGATAATGGAAAAACTGGATCAGATTCCCTCACGATTATCGGACTTTTCTTGCCATCCTTGCTTTTCGAAAAATGCGCTTTGTATAGAGCAATTGCTAGCTGTTTTGAAGACATTGAATAAAGCAATTGAGCTTGCAGATTTGTGCGTGAAACTGAAGTACGAAGGGAAACTTCAAATGCAAAGTGATCTCGATGCACTATTGGGGAATCTGGATTTGAATTTACGAGATTGTGGGCTCTTGATCAAAACCAAAGTGCTCGGTGAGGTTACTTTGCCATTGGCCGCAGGAAGCACTTCGACCGAACCAGAAGCTGCAAGTCTTGGCAATGTACGAGAATTGCTTGCGAGACTTCAGATTGGTCACTTGGAGGCTAAACATAGATCTCTTGACAACCTTGTTGAAGTCATGAAAGAGGACGAGAAGAGCGTGTTGGCCGTTCTGGGACGAACCAATATTGCAGCATTAGTTCAGTTGCTTACGGCTACTTCTCCTCGAATCAGAGAAAAAACCGTGACTGTCATTTGTTCCCTCGTAGAATCTGGAAATTACGAGAATTGGCTTGTTTCTGAAGGCGTTCTTCCTCCCCTTATACGGCTAGTTGAATTTGGCAGTGCTGTAGGTAAAGAGAAGGCTACAATTTCTCTCCAAAGGTTGTCCATTTCATCAGAAACAGCTCATTCGATAGTCGGGCATGGTGGGGTTGGGCCTCTGGTCGAGATCTGTCGAACTGGTGATTCCGTTTCACAAGCAGCCGCAGCTTGTACCTTAAAAAATATTTCTTTCGTGCCAGAGGTTCGACAAACACTAGCCGAAGAAGGGATTATTAAGGTGATGATCAATCTTCTTGATTGTGGAATTCTATTGGGATCTAAAGAGTATGCAGCAGAATGCTTGCAAAATCTCACATCCACCAATGACAACCTCCGAAGGTCTGTAATCGAAGAAGGTGGGATAAGAAGCCTGTTAGCTTATTTAGACGGTCCACTGCCTCAAGAATCTGCAGTCGGGACGTTGAGAAATTTGGTCGGTTTTATCTCAAACGAAGTTTTCATTTCGTTAGGCATTGTCCAGAGGTTGGTGCACGTGCTTAAATCGGGGTCTCTTAGCTCGCAGCAAGCAGCAGCTTCAGCGATTTGTCGAATCTGCAGCTTGACTGAAATGAAAAAACTAGTGGGAGAAACGGGATGCATTCCTCTTCTTGTAAGAATGCTGGAGGCTAAAGCTAATGATGCAAGGGAGGTTGCTGCACAAGCAATTTCTAGCTTGATGACCTATTCATGTAATAGGAGAGAAGTCAAACGAGATGATAAGAGCGTGCCAAATCTCGTCGCATTGCTTGATCCAAGCCCTCATAACACGGCCAAAAAATATGCTGTTTCCTGCCTTTCGTCGCTTTCCTCGAGCAAGAAATGCAAGAAGCTGATGATTTCGTATGGGGCTATTGGTTATCTCAAGAAGCTTAACGAGATGGAGATTCCAGGAGCCAAGAAACTCATCGAGCGTCTGGAAAGAGGGAAATTGAAAAGCCTCTTTAGCAAGTAGCAGGAAAGCATTGATCTTGTTGTACAATGAAGTACATACTTTTATATTCATACAAATTAATGCATTAATTATTATTAGGAATAAAAAAAAAAATCTCTGTAGTGACTAGTCGAATTGTTTCTATTCGTATCTCTTACCTAAAGTTTCATTACAAGTAAAATGAATCTTCTTTTCCTTGGCAAAGCACTCGAACTACTTCCACTGATATGAGTTCATGTCTTACTTCTCGTCTTATTACCCTACAATGGGTTCACTTGTTCTTACATGAACCTTTGGGTTTTGCTGGTAATAGCTAAACTCACCCACCTCCAGCTATGTTATTACTATTGAATGCTGCCGAGACGACCAAGGAGAGCACCCGACAGCACCACTGCCCATACAGCAGGATGAAAGGCACCAAAGATCAGAAGTGCAGCAGAAGATCACAACTTTCACTGTTCTATTGAGAAATTTGCAGCGGATATGATTCATATGAAGGTGACAGTGTGTGTACTAAAGACCAAGACAGAATATAAAAAAATTTCTTGCAACATTAGTGCTTTCAGCCCTCCAATGCCTGTTAGAGCTCTCTTCAACCTGCTCATGGTTAGAATATCGGTTTCAGATCAAATATGAAGAACTAGAAGATTCCACCTCCACAAAGCGCCTACAACTAATGTCTTAAGCTGATTTTCCTACGAAAGTTACACATTTTACTGAGTGTGCTTTACTAATCTGATACAAAATATCAGCTCTAACCTATGTTCCTTTGACTAATTGTTCACATCACTGCATCATTTTTGAACCCGCAAGATCAAAACCACTCTGAGTGGCACTGTGCTACATGTTGGAGAACGGAAGAAAATGCTAGTTTAATTCAAGGCAAGATCACATTCGCTCTGCTATCATAATAATTATTGTTCAATAATGTGAAAGTGACCATAAAGTGAGACTAAGAAGTACAAAACCATGAACAAGGGAAACAAAACTTCTCTTTATAAAGAAACCTAAATAGTAGATACAATAATAACTGACAAAATTAACGTTGAGAACAAAGAAAAAGAGGACATACATATATATACATGTGGTCCTTTGGTCGTACATCACAAAATACGGAGCTCCAAATCACAATCCTACGAAGTATGATTTATCTCTTAATAGTACGTTACTTCCATACGAAGTCAAGTCAGCTTCCACCTAGAACTTGCAGTAAGATTTTCATAATATCTCGATTGCAATAACACACATAGGGATCCATTGGTTGTAGCAATTAATCACAACCCACTAATATATGGGACTTTTGAGTTATGGTAAATCATACACACAGTTCTGAACAAAAGTAAACAATTTCTATGCAAAATCCTATCTGTTTTGAGTTATATGACAATTATAAAATACCTTATACAATTATCGTCTAACTTACAAGTCAAGCCTGTCAGCAGATGTTTGAAATCCAGAGTTCAGAGCAATGGCCAAGGAGGCATCAATCTTTTCTTCTGACGAAACGGGGTCAATTAGGCTCACGGAGATTTTGTCTCAGACATGAAAGGCAATTGGAATCTATGGAGAAACAATTTCATGAACTTATAGGAATGTTTTTTTCAGCATCTCCAGCCTTGGAACTAGAAGAGAGGTTGATTCACTTGAAGTATATGCATAATGTGTGAATTCTTGACCAGATTTTCACTTTAAAATCCGAGATTCTTTGAAGAAAACTGGGGTTCTGATATAGGTACATAAGCAAGGAAACAAGGAGGCAAGACACTGTAATGCACCCTGTGACGGCAAAGAGAACTTGAAAGCTTCGCAATGTAACACTGCTTGGGGTGATAGAATTATCTGGTCCTACACATGTTGGATTACTAGACTTCAGCTGAGAAATCTCGAATATTCTACCATTTTCTGTCAATTCAATTATGGCGCAGGAGACATCAGCAACTATGGGCGAGCTTTTAGGAAAAGCCTGTTGATTTAAAAAGAATATGATATGATCAGTAACATGAGTGACCAGATCGAGGAGTTTAGTCGACCCTGTTGGACCAACAGGTGGTAGACTTCTAAAAGCATTGTCTACACGTGCTGAATGCCAAACTCCATCACAGGGTAGTACAGGAGATGGATTGGGCCAAGACTTGATGGTAACTAATATAGTATCATGAAAGGAAAAATACTTACGAAAGCAAATCCATCTGTACGATAGGTAGGGCCAAGTATCTTGTATTTCTTGCAGAATTCAAATAATAAAGCGCTGATGTGAGGCATAACATCAAAATAGGCTGATATACCTCCATTACTACTTCCCATTGATAAAGCTTCGTCGCAATCATGAGCAGACTTATATGTCCTGATTTTTGATTCTTCAAATCCTAAACCTTTCAAGAAATCAACAAGAAAGGATCCTTGTTGACACCCAACATAATCTCCACTCTTAATAAGTTCCTTCATATCTGTGATAGCTGGTTGAAGCCTCTGCAATGTTAACCTCGATGATAAGCTAGCGGTGTAGGTTGAGGTTAGCAAACTTGCAACAAATGCCCATCCCACCAAAATAAGACAAATTAAAGTGCCTTCAATTCCTTGACCTACATGTTGACACAAGTTCCGCCAGAAATTTTTCTCAAGAGTTATACAAGGTAAAATGAATAATCTGTTTAAATAATGGTAAGAAGATCTAGTAAATTTTCACTATGTAAATACTAATTTCAAGAAGAGGAGATAGATCACCAGGAAAGAAGGGAAAATAACAAATCATGCCAGCATGTTGACCGGCAGAACCCCGGGAACTGGTGTCAATCCTTTTTCCAAGTATCCACAGTGCCAGACCAGTAAAGATATAAAACATAGCTGATATTAGCCACAGCTCTTTATTCAGAGTCTCTAAAAACGTCCACTTATCATTTGCATCCTCATATGTAATTGGCACAATACTAGTAATTCCTCCTTCTGCATATGGCATGGCAAAGTCTACATAAATTGATCGGTTAGCAGTAATTGTTATATCTCCCAGAGCAGCATCATATTTCTCCTGTTCTCGGCAAAGAAAAATGGAACAAAAACCAATGAATACCACGTAAAAGCTATAAAATTTTTGCAGAGTAGAAGAGAACTATGTAGTCATAAGCAAAAAAATAAATGTATGATTAACTTGCAGAGAAACTTGATATATGAGATCATTGTAACTTCCAGCACTTGAACCGTCAGAGTTTTCAAAGGGATAAAGAACGTATTCATATGGGACAGCATATGGTAACGCTGCCATGACAGAATCGAACACCTCTTTAAAGTATCCACTAACTTTGGTAGCATTAGTTTGAGGATCCTTTTCCACTTTCAGGAATTCATTAAAACCAGATTTTTCTGGCACTCCAACTCTTAGCTTTTTACCACTAACTGGAGATTCCCATCCCTTTGGTGCTGTTACTGAATCCCCTGGCCAAATGATACTCTTGAAATTTTCTTTTGAGGTTGAGTAAGAATTGGTCACATTCAGATTGAATTCCTTGGAAATTCCGTGGGACGTTGTCCAAATTCCTACCACTCTTTCAGCTTTCCCAACAATATTAACTATTTGATATGATTTTCGCTCCAGATGTCCATTACGAAGATAAAAGTCTCCAGCGAGCCCTCGAAACCTTGTTTCTAAAATTTCTTTGAGAAGTTCAGGACCGCTTTCAGAAATCCCCAGAGGAAATGAGACTGCTGAATTGAAACCAGAAGCATTATTTATTCCATTCTGCTGCTTATATCCAACTCTTTCTGCTGCCATAGCAAGAGCCCACAGGGTATCGTATGCCCAAAGGCCATAAATACTCACTTCTATCGGTTTGATGTCTTCATAAAGCTGATTAAACATCCTTTTCCATCTACTAGTGAAAGAGTTGAGCTCTTTAGATTTTGGGATTTGAGGTTTTACACCCAAAACACCTTGCATAGCTTCGACAACGTCTAAATCCATCAAACTGAATAGATCTGTCAAGCCACTGGTAACAATCCAGGCATAGCCATGATTCATCATTCCAAGCTCCTTTGATTTCAGAAAGAGCCTAGAACCAAGAAGCAGTGGCATGTGCACCACAAAGACTCTTGTCTGCATGGTCATCATTTTATATAGTTCTTTGCTTAAAAGATCGCTACTGGCTGATTTTGGCAAAGCACTTCTATACGAAACTCGAGCATTGACATCTTGTAACGCGTTGGACAGATAGGGGATAATGCCAGTACCATATTCTGTATCTTCATAAATAATGGCAACCTGGCTCCACTGGAAAGCTTTAACAATGGAAGCAATTGCCTCAACCTGATCAGCGTCACTTTGCGCTGTCTGAACAAAATAAGGAGTTCGTGGGATGAGAAAAGGGCTTGTTGCAGAGAACGAAATAATTGGTACATGAGCTATATCTCCGATATCCATCACAAAGTTGACCTGTGTAGCTTTTTGAGGACCAATAATAGCATCCACCTCAACATCTCTCAGCAAATCAAGTGCTGCATCGATCGCATAAAGTATGAACGAGCCAATCACAACCATCAAAACATCTTAATTATTTGTAAGGTCATGCTGATATTGGTAATACCAATTATTTTCTTTGTGCCCGTTTATATTACTATTTTCCTTGTCAAATATAGATTTGGCATGCTTGAAAGAGAAATAATTTATTCGTTTATCATATAGGTGAATCTGTTTTCTCAGTAATTTTCTTCAGGATTCAATGTTTCGAATTTTAGAAACATTCATTAACAACATGAATAAATCAGACCAGACTCTGATATGAAGGACAGGTAAAAACATACCACCAGCAGCAGCATCAATAACGCTGTCATTCGAGTCCCTCAGATGGAGAACCAGCCTAGTTGTATAGCTGGTGTGTACTGAATAAAAATCAGAAAGAGCCATGGACAAGCAGCTGTGGCCTATACGCCCTACTGGTGACTTTAAATCAAGAACTACACCGACTTGAAAATTCATTATGTCATCAGTCGAATTTTGTTCGGTACTTAAAGAGGGAATCAGAAGAAGGGCAATTGACAGCTGAAGTAACAAGAAGTTCATTCCTCCAGAGAACTTGTATATATGATGATGAAACTCCTGCTCTGATCCAGCTACCATCTTGCCGCTTGGCATTCAGTTTTTTGTGGGATAATTGCAACCCCTTCTCTTAAATAGCAACTGATTCATAAATAATCTGTTGGAACTTAGTCATTGTAAGAAATGAACTGGAACTAGTCAACACATCGTATTAGTTCCTGAAGATTAAGCCTAGTTTGTCTTTCATCCCATTTTACTTATATTCTACTTTTTCTATCCAATCAAAATCGAACTTTAATCTCAACCATAAATTCAAAAATAGTACTCATTAGTTTCCGTAAAGTTTGTGATCCTCACTACTACTATTCCTCCTAAAAAGTTACTATAGAGTTCACGAACGTTTGGAGGAACTTTCCCTAAAAATATGGTTACGGCATAGTTCAGGCTCAACAGAATGGGGATAGTTCTCCAAATTGTCCTATTATTACAACCTCATTGGCCAAAGAAACAAAATGTAACATTGTTATGATCTCCGTATTTAAAAAGAGCTCTACTCTCTTGGATTATGAATAATCTATTATGCAGGCCATATTTGTTGTTAGATTGTCAATGCTATCAAATATCAGTAAAGTACAAAAAAGGAGTAAACATAAAGGAAAAGAAGCTTCTTATACAACCTAATAAAAAATAATTGGTTAACGCGTAAACATGATCGACAGATAAAATTACAGATTGACACTATCTTCAGATTGGCCTAAATTCCCAGGCTCATAAATCGAACTCCTGAATGAATGGGGTCAATAAGAGATGAAGAAGGCTCATGGCCTAGGTTGGGGACCTCCATTGTACTTTGGAGGGGCACCCACCTAAGGTCGGCCCAAGTGGAGCCTACATCATATTTTGTGATAGTGGGGCCCGCGGTTTAAAAGTTGAAAAATGAATAAAGAAAATCAAACACCGTATGTTCATTCAAATTTACAGCTCAAACTATAAAAAACTCCTAGTTTTGATAATGAAAGAGTTAAAAACAAATTTATGCTGCTATCATCACATCATATTCATTGCGGTGTTTGAAATGTATACTGTCCTTTATCATATTCTTAGAAAACTGTGAGCATGACACTGTCCTAATATTTTTGAATATATTGGGAAAGCCAGGAAATTCAAGAAGTTAAAAAAATGTCTTATAAAGCAAACCTTGTTCGACTGTTGAAATTTTGTGAACGGCGAAAACAAGAACACATTTGGCATAGTTTCGTTTCAGATACACTACATCCAGTATTCAACAAATTGATTTGTGTTGTAATTTAATTAATCATGCACAACGAAATTTAAAACAATTTCAATAGAAACTGTGATAAGAATTATACCTTTAATTAATTCTACGAAAAACTATCACAATATACAATTCACAACAATCGATCCAATTATTCAGCCTCCAATAAAAGATAACAAGAACGATCCAATAAAAGATAACAAGAACGAGAGTTTCTCTTTTCTTATCTTAGCAACGCAAGATAATAATTGTGTTATTTGTTTTTTAACCCTAACAACTTACTAATAGAAGTTCAAGGGACTTGACCCGTCACTTAAACTCAACTTCGCCCAATATTTAATTAAGCTTGGTTCATAAATTAATTAATCCAATTAATTAGAAAACAAATTAATTATTTGTCCAACACTTGTCAATTAATTAATTAGTATATTTAATTCTTCTAATTCTCCTTTTGTTTGTCACTCATTACGTTCTAAATCATTATTTTTAACGACGTGAATTGTTATTTTGATCCAATCAGAATCAATAAATTAATTTCCCTTTTAATTTATTATTAATTCACACTCGTCGTCCCAGTTTGACATCTAAAATATGTCATGACAATATATATGGCGAAAAATGTCAAGCGGTATGACAAACCAAACTTGTTCGTTTATCATGAAACTTTAATCATTTCGTCAATATGGTTCTATCATTTACGAAATATGAAGTGTGCCAATCTTGATTATCAATCATAGCTTTTGTCTCACAATTAAGTCAATGTAAGTCGAAAATTCTTTCAACTTATGAGTATACTTTGGCAAATGATTTTGTTATCAACTTAACGAAATGTAGACCATAATATTTTACCATCTAAGAGTGACAAATCGTCTATGATCATTTACAATCTTTATACGATTCTTGACATGCCCGAATAATGCCATATTAGCGACTCTAGTAGAGCAACATCGAAATCACTAAAGCATGACTGTCCCATATAAGATACTAAGATAACTTCAAGTCAAATGACCAATTGCACTACCAAATGATAGAGATTAACCACTAACACTCAAATAGTTATCCATGTGAAATATCTCCAGCGAGTCTCCAAATTTTTGTTCTTCTAACAAAACATTCATATGTTCATTTAAGTTAACCTTGTGAAAATCAAAATGGAAGCAAAAAAACCAAAATGGAAGAAAAAAAGTTTAGGCGAAACCAGGTGATCCCCCGACTTCAAACATCTGCAGAAGCAATTGATATGAATTGGGTGATCACCCTGTTTTGTCATGGGTGATCGTCCAGTGCAATTTTTTCCGATTGGATTTTGAAATTATGGTGTCATTTTGAAGAACTTCATACCTTTTCGGCTTCGTTTTTGAACCTTTTCGTACATGGCGGTTGTAGTACTATATATAGAGATGATTTTCATGTTGGGAAACATACCTTTAGCATCAAATCTATACCATTAACATTTAAATCAAAGATCAAACAAAGTTCCAATATTTGTTCTAAAAGTTCATTTCCAAGTTTTGTTTTTATTTGATTCAAACTTGGATTAAAATCTTGATCACTCCTGTAAAATATACCTTTTAAAGCCTTCAAGCATTTACCCCGGTGATGGTAAATATTGTTTGAGGACAACAATTCATAATTATTTCAAACTTTCTATTTTGACGATTTCCTGTTGATTATCATCATTGTTCTTCATCAACTTTTCACAACAATATCAAACAATATTCTTAACATGGAGAATGAGACAACCATGGCTACACACTTGTGAAGCTCGATATATTTGACAGATAGAACTTTACCAGATGGAAGACAAGTTGAAGTTTCTTCTTACAACATCGAAGATTTCTATATCTTGAATCCAGACTTGGCACCATTGCTGGAATAAACCACAAATGACATAGATGCAATAAGAACAGAAAAGAAGAAGAGACAAGAAGATGAGTTGATATGTAGATGACACATTTTGAACACTCTTTACGATTATCTCTACGATCTTTATACAAACAACACCTTGATAATGGAGGTAGGGGAATCGCTGAAAAAAAAAGTACAAGGCCGAGGAGGAAGGTACCAAAAATTCTTTGACTTTTTAGTATTTCGATTTCAAATTTTTGGATAACTTGCCTTTGTTAGGACAAGTCAATTGCAGGTTATTGTCAATAAAATGAAGACCTTGAAGACTGATCTTCCCGAAACTTTCCAAGTTAGTGCAATCATTGCGAAGTTGCCATAATTATGGAAGGATTATAGGAATAAAATTCTTCACGATTTTAAAGATTATTCTTTGGAAGATATTCAAAAGCATCTTCGTATTGAGAAAGAGTCGAGTACGAGATGGGAATGAACATTATCATGAGGGCACTTCCAAAGCCCATGAAAGAACAAGAAGAAATTCAAGGTTCTTGTTATGCGTGTGGCAAACTCAAACATTATGCTTAGAATTACAGACATCACAAATAACCAATGCAAGAAGGCAAAGTAAACTCCACTGACAACATCATTGCTATCGCGAGCATTACGAATTCATTCAAAGGCATGGTATTAATCAGTGTATTTCACTCATACTTTTTATTCCACTTAATCTTTATATTTTGTTTGTCTCCGAGAGTATTAGAACGTTTCGATATGTCTGTTCTTGTTGTTTTATAGATTATGTAATGTGGTGAAAACGGTGAGTCTGGAGCTTGAACATGATCAAAGCAATGTAACAATATGAATCGATGAAAGTAAGACTTGGAAGTGTGCAAAAGAGACGAAGAAATAAGCTAAAGTTGAGGAAAAATTTCGGCAAAGCTGGCACACTTATATACCTTTCCTTTTCACATTCAGAATTACAAACAGAAATCTGAAACAAAAGTCAACGTAAAGAATCATAAATAAGAATAAAATATTGCTTGGCATACCATGGTGCGTAGTGCATTTTTCTTTCCATTTATTTATTTTTGGTTAAAATCTAAATTATGAGTAAAATATTTCAAATTTACATTTATCCAAATTACATGAATATCAGGTGAGTGTTAAATTTTATGAAAAAATTTCACATAAATGTTTTTTTTTTTTTTCACAGAGATTTTAATGTTGATATTTGGGTAATTGGCGCAAAACATTCCTACCTATGACGGGTTTTGTGGAAAACGTCCTTACG
>CAIGRQ010271522.1:0-16955 GCA_903798375.1 Fraxinus sp. D2006-0159 | reverse complement strand
GGAATGGAAATAGTGGATAAAGTAGCGACAAGAGAGATAGGAGAGAAGAAACTATACCAATCTGGAGGTCGAGAAGGATGAGTAGACCGACGAAGAGTAGTAGAAGTAGGAACAAGATCAGGATTAGGAACAGGCGCTAGGTCAAGATCACAAGGGGTCACAGAGGGAGTAGAACCAGACTTATGTCGATGACGCCTTTCATACACAAAACCAGGTTTAAACCTTTGCACAATTGTTGGGAAACAGAAAACTTTTCTAGGTAGAAGAGATACAGATGCAAATGTACGAAGACCAGAATATAAAGGAGAATGACCATACAACTTAAAGAAAGGAGAAACATGATCTAACGTAGGAGAGGATAAGCGATTGATCACATGAATTGTAGTGGAAAGTGCTTCACACCAAAAACGAGGAGGAACAGATGAGTTAAGTAAAAGAGATCTTACAACATCAAGAATGTGGCGATTTTTCCTCTCAGCAACACCGTTTTACTATGGTGTCGAAGGACAAGAATGCTGTGACAAAATCTCTTTGGTCTAAAGAAAGTCCTGAAACTCATTAGACATGTATTCGCCGCCAAAATCAGAGCGAAAGACCTTAGTACTGGTAGAGAATTGAGTCTCAAGAAGTACAAGAAAGCGCTTAAAGACTAAAAAAACTTCAGCCTTAGCCCGGAGGAAGTAAATCCAAGTAAAGGACTAAAGTCATCAATGAAAGTAACAAAGTACTTGTAATGCGCATGAGAAACAACATGTGCAATCCCCCAACATCACTATGAATAATCTAAAAACATTGTGAGGCACGAGATGCATGATGAGAAAAATTTAGAACTTTACTTTTGCCAAGTTTGCATGATGTACAATCAAAAGAAATATCAAGAGAAGAACTTGTTTTATTTCCTAATAATCCAGAATTAAATAAAGTACGGAGTACATCAAAGTGTGGGTGACCCAAACATCTATGCCACATCTTATTTCTAGAACCAACAACATTACAAGCAAATGAAAGTAAAGGAAAATTAGGAATAATAGCGGAAGGTGAAACATGAAGAGGAAAGAGTCGTCCTACATTAGGCCCCTTCGCGATCATCTTCCCAGACACTTGATCCTGCACAACACAATCAGAACGGGAGAAATGGACATTTCAATTATTATCAACCAATTGACCAATAGAAAGAAGATTTGTGGAGAGGTTAGGAGATACAAAAAATGAGTTAATGAAGAGGAAAGATCACCAATAGCGCTGATAAGCAGAGAACTACCATTAGCTGTGTTAATTTTCATATTTCCATCATACTTTCTGACATTGGAAAGCGGAGCGACAGTATTAGTCATATGGTTGGAGGCTCTAGAGTCAAAATACCATGGCTTAGAAGAAACATTATGATTACCTGAGAGCCCAAGAGCAGAAAAAGTAGAAATGATCATTTGTTGTACCATTTCAGGAGTGTGTTTGGGTTTGTAGTAGGTGATGTAGTAAATCTAGAGGTACTAGCGGAGGCATGATAAGAAGTACCCTGTTTCCGTTCAGGTCGAATGGGACAAGCAGAGATGATATAACCTTATTTCTTGCAGTAGTTACAGAATTTCTTGGAACAATCCCGAGCAATATGACCAAAAGCTTTACAACCAAAGCATTGGACAGCACCCAGGTCTCTACCCTTATTCCTCCCCTTTACTACATAAGCCACAGAAACAGGTGCACTAACATTAGCCCAATGTTCCATGGCAGCCTGTGTTATGATACGATGTTCCTCACGAAGAAGTTCACTAAAACATGCATCTAGAGATGGTACAGGATGACGATTCATCATATTAGATCGTGCAATGTCAAAGTCGAATCGTAGCTTCATCAAGAACTAATCGCGCTTGCTGGTTGCATGCACTGCTTGGACAGTTGAGAGAGCTACAACTGGAACATTAGCATAAACAATGTCGGAATAATCTGAAAACCAGAAAAATATTCCTCAATTGAGAGACTTCCTTGTTTGAAATGAGCCAACTCATATTCCAATTGAAATTGCCTAGCAGAGTTGTCTTGATTATAAACCATGTTGAGATAATTCCACATAGCAGCAGCAATTTTATAAGGCCTCGAATTGAGAATAAGATGAGGTTCAACTGAGCTAAGGATCCAACTCATAACCCTAGCATCCTTAATAACAGCCCAAAAATGAATATGCAGCCTCGTAAGAAAGTCCAAATATCAAAGCCCAAATTCAATCAATTATCTCACCAATTTAATAGCCCAGTGAAGTAATTGCCCAAATAAATTATTACTGGCTGAACAAGGATAAAATCTCTGAAAACGCAGCCCAAATGAATAACAAAAGTCCAAAATATTAGCCCAAGAAGCTGTGAATTTGAATCTGCACACGAACCAATCCACTTCAGCCGATGTTTTCAACATCGCCACAGCCACAACGCACTTTCTCTCGATAGAACACAGACGGCATAGAGGCTTAAGGTTATGAAACTTTAAAACTTTTCTATAATGCAACAAAAGTTCTTTTAGGTGTTCACTTCCAACTCAGTTATCTTGTACTTTTACCATTAGTAGACATTGCCATTCAATTTTTGAGTTGAAAGTGAGATCAATTTTTTTCTAATATTGTCCATGGGATGGAAGAAGAGTTTCAGAAATATTACAAAAATATGCCACTAATTTTCATGGTGGCTATGATGGATCCTCACGTTAAATTGTTTGGAGTTCAATGTACAACAAAATGATTTTCAGAAAATTTAAATTTTAGCATAAATATTTTAAATCAATTAATAATATGAACGTTTTATTAATGAATGGTATAATTTCTATTTAAGTAAATAAAATTGGTGAATGTCTACGTTCCTTTAGTAGCTCTATTGCAACATCTAAAATTAATGCTTCTTTTTGTTTTGAGAAAGCTAAGAAACGTCATGGTGTGTATAATTTTATCAGTGACATGAACACTAGACTTGTTAAAATAGAAAAATATTATCAATCATTACAGTTTGTACCCAGATGATGAAGTATTCAATTTAGATATCTTAAAATGTTGGAAATCAAATGAAAGATCGTATCCAATAATATAAAAAGATTATTGAGTGGGTGATTTTGTGATGACGACCCAGAGCATCCTCAGACAGGAAAATAGCGCAAAAATCAAGTGATGCATTCCCCCAGTTCAATCTCTGCTCCTTACAGCAAACCCATCCAAAGCATTTACAGCTCTATTACGTTCCCAATAGATGTGTGAAACCCATACCTGCATGCAAGATAACCGATGTAAACATGTAGCCCACATATCTCCACTTCTATGGCGCACCCCCAAACCATGTTGTCAAAAGATTCACCACAAAGGTCGAGTAACTCTCTATCCATAACTGATGCCAATTCTTTTCCAATGCTATCCAAACTGCAAGTATCACAGTTAAAGAGTTCAGCTTCGAAAGCCAGCAAAATTCCAAGGGGGGTTGCAAAGCAACCCTTCACGAACCCCCAGCACGAGAGAAACATGTCAGCACATCTAGCTTGACCCGGGCTTCTGTGAGCTGCTCAATCAGTATTAGCCTTCACCCAACCAGTTTCTGACGCAGCTCAATGGGAGTCCCACAATCTCCTGATGGCAAAGAATCGGCAGTTCATCATGAGATTAATATAGTTACCCTAGCCAGTTCATCGGCTTCCTTCCCTGTTATCTTAATGAAATGCAAGTAACTCCCAGTAGGTACTAAGTTCTGCTAAAAATTGCCTGATTGTTGGCTGTCCAAATGCTCATGAAAGTTGTTTCTACCATAGCCCGCAAAATACTATGTAATTGAGTGCTATAAACACTACTTCAAGCTTACTGATCAAACACTCTACCGACTGTTATGTATCAACTGGACGTCTGAAGATGTCTGCCAAAAACTACCATGCTCCTTGTGCAAACTCACAATGAAGAGATAAATGCTTGGAATTTTCTATAGCCTTTTGACAAAGCTGCCATCAAGAGGCTAAATACACTCCAGTAAGCACAACTTATCTTCCATTCCAACCTGTCGATGGAGGATTCTGCACAACAGGATTTGGTGAGAAGGTGGAATGAGTTTTATCCAGATCTACTTACCCCCCATCGAATTGGGCGGTCCTGAGGGTCAAAGTGCTTATAAGCCTCTTTGCATGAAACCCATCCAGATGGGGACCCAGTCCAAATTAATTATTCCGGTAACCCAAGAAATTGGATAATGCTATCAATTAAGCTTCAAATATCCAGAAATTTCTTCAAATAATCTATATATCACCTTCCCCTAATGTCCTGCTATACATTCTTAGAAACAAGGTGAAGTCCCACTTTTTACTATGGTGAAGTCCCCTAAAAATGTTTGTCCATGCTAAAGCGACTTTACTAAAAAAGAGTTTATGATAACAAGAAAAGGGATATTGATAGAATCTTATTTGTTTGCTCCTATCCATCATAAAATGTCCTTAATATTCTCATCAGCTTACGCCAGATGATAACAAAGTGATCTTATTTTAATTTCTGATGATATGTTCAGCACTTAGGTCCCTTCTGAAAAAAAGAAAAATATTTGGCAAAATATCTTTTAAGGATGTCTTTAACTAAATTTCTTCATCTATCGTACGAATGTCTTGTCCAATTAATGTCACAGATATGCAATGAATATCTTTCCCAGAGTAATAGCATTTATATTTTGTCAACTCTAAGTGATTTATCAATGCATTAACAGCTTTTTTCTGGGGTAGAATTCCTCTCTCATTTATATTTAACTCTGTGTGTCCCCCAAGAATTTCCTAAGATAACAACAAAGGGCACACTTAATGGGTGTCAGCTTCATGTGGTACTAACATGGAATATTGAACTTTTCTAGCAAAGTCGGCCACATATTTCACAGCTCTTGTGCTTTTCAACATCATGTCATCAACCTATTTTCGGGTTGGTTAACAAAAATTAATGTATATAGAATGCCATATTAGATGGCTTCAAGATTCTTTCAGACTGACAAACATAACTTGTTGGCAATAGAGTCCTCAATCCATGATGAAATTGTGCACTCTTTGATGGGGGGGGGGGGGGGGATAGGATGTGGTTCTATCTCGAATGGGAATATCCGCTAGACTTAACAGCTCATACAATGACGTTGCATCCATAATTGAGTTGGTGATTCTTCAAAGTTTAATATTAACTGTGTTTGTGCATATGGAATACCCACAAAATTTGAATAATACTATGTAGCATCGCTGGTGTTTAGTACCGATCGTTAGCAAATTTGGTATGTAATAAAAAAAAAAAAATCAAATTTTTATGAAATTCGTTCTCAAAAAATCAAATTAAACAAACCCAAAGTGATAGGATCAATTAAATATAGGAAAATGGCCGAAGAACTCGACATATCATTTAACCCGCAACAACAGTGCAGCAAACAATTCCTTTAAATTCTTTTAACCACAGGACTACCCATATGTTCAAAACTATGTTGTAAATAAATTTGCGAAACTTTGTTCACATGTACTGCTGTGAAACAAAAAATAAAAGAATATCTGAGAAAAATAAAAGATCCACTCCAACTTAGAAAATATTATTTATAGAAAATCAATCCACCAATCTAGTACGAATACAGTAGGCAGAGAAAATTTATTTATTTATCCTCAAACACAGAAATTGTGTCGATTCAAAGTATTTTCAAATGCTACTAGCTTTCCTGCCTGTCAATCCTATCCCAGTGTCGTCGCCAAGTAGCCACCTCCAGACCCATCCGTAAATGCGTTAATGCAGTCTTCATCTTCCATTCCAATCTTTACGATCAAATCGGTTAAACATGATTAAATATGCAATTCCATAATCATAAATTTACTTTGTAAGAATATTCAAGGAAATATAATTGGTATATTATAGTGCAAGCAAAAGGCATATAATACGTATCTTTGGGATACCAAATGAAAATTTTTGAAAAAAAGGCGGGTTTCTCGACAGAAAAAATTTCATAATTGTAAGTTGGTAACTAGTATAAAGCTTTTTCTCGTAATATTATATTAAAAAAACCATCACAAGAGTTAATGGAGATAAATAACCACAAAATATAGTCCATGATAAAGAAAGCCATAGAGATAAATGATTTGAAGATGATGGAAAAAAAAAACATGGTGATGAAAGGGAATTTACCTCATCTGGAGATTTCTTAACATTAAGTCGTTTCCCATCGTACACAAATCTCATGACTTCATACTCCAAATTCTTATCTTTGCTATATGCCATCAATAAACTTTGTATTTTACGGTCGCGTCTAACTCTATAGTATACTTCATCTCCATCCTACCATACCAAAAGCGAAAGGATGAAAAGATAAATTGGCTAGGGCCTAGGGACCATGTACACAAACATATTGAGCTTACATACTTGTTGGTGCCTATTCACAAATAATATAAACAAGATACAAAAAAGTGTTTTGCACAAAACTTCATACATTATAAAGGAGCCAGTAAAATTTATTTATCAATATTTTATTAAAAGTGATTCCATTAGAGTAAGATTTAAATATGTTTCTTCTAAAGCAGCATATTATAGATGCTAACGTCATTGTTAGATAAATTTTTAAGAAATTCCCATTTTTCCTGCTATGAACTTTTTACAAGACCTCTCACACAAACTATAGAAATCACTTCCATTAGCCAAATCTTTTAGCAATGTTGAGTTGAGAAAGCACTTCAACTCTGTTTTTCAGTAGTTCAAAGTTTTTGCCTAAAACTCAAAAACTTGAAGAAAGTTATCCATTTATATCTAGATGCTCATGAACCATTATACTTTCAAATTACATGCATATAATAATATGAAAATATAATTTGTCACCGTAAAGCCATGTCGGAGAAGCTAGTGAATTTATTCTGAAATCGACCATTGGACTATTCTAATACTCATTCAGTCAGGGATCTCTAACAACCCCCTCGCACAACAACTGCAAGCTACTTATGAAGCACCAAGATGGAAATCTTCATGAACGTAGAACGAGTCTAGAAATGCGTTGATTTTAAAAATACTCGTGAATTTAGGAAATCAAAACACACCATTCATGAAGAATGCCTAGAATTGATTCTTGATCGACAAATCATCCATTCTAACAAAGAATAACTTGGATTAAAAATTGCACTAAAAACTCTCACAGCTTTTATATAATTTTTATCAACAAATCCAACTCACCATGATGATGTTTCGGCTATTCAATAGGACACTATGAAGTACTGACATGGAAATGCATGTCATATCCCAAATGACACGTACACATTCGAAAAAAGTGGCACACGAAAAGCCGAGGACAGTTTAAATAACATGATATTAAATTTTTTGTGGTAAGTTTATTTTTATTTTTATAGTAAATAGCAAGAGACTTTAAGGAGGAAGAACAATGAAAAGTGGTCCTTCACTGTAACAAAGGATGAAGGTAAAATGATGAATTGGTCAAGGAAAATATTGGCATAGTTTGGAGAGAGAATCAGCATACATCTTCATCTTTGCAGCCTCTTTAGGGTTTCATTTTCACACCTGTTGATTTTCCTGATCAACATTAAGTGCCGCAGTCATATCCTCCATAAATTTCTCAGCACTGTCTCTATAAAAGTCCTCCGATTGGATCCCACTCTCCGGCTGACACTGTATCAAGAATGAAATTTTGTTTTACCTATGTTTTTGTCTCTTTTACTGGTTTGAATATTTCAAAAATATCATTGCCTTGATGTTGTAAACGTGTCAAAACAGTGTCGGTGTCGGTGTCGGTGTCGGTGTCGTCTCCGGGCTAGAAATTATACAATAAAAAGACAGCAGGCAACTTGTTGCACGGGACTCTTTTCCCGAGCATGTCACACACTGACGCGCTGGCTCCTTAGGCGTGTCTGTGCTTAAGAGATTCATAGGCTAATGACTACAAAAAATTGAAAATGCACCTAGAATCCTAGACTCCAAAGAATATTTAACTTCAGCCCTAATAATAAAACATCATTTATTCCCTAATTAAATAAAATGACCTAAAAATAGAAATTAAAGGTTTTAAATGTTCCAATCCCCAAGTATTCTTCGCTGTTGGACTGCGTACTTGTTTAAATATTTGCCGACTTACACGTTCATAAAAAAGAAAAAAAAGGAAATAAAAACTAGATATTAAATCAAATGAAGAGCATTTATTTGTGTAAATCAAACAAAAAGGAGTTATAGAAGAAAATATATAATAAAGAACTGAACCTGTGCTCTAATACAAAGTTTGATTTTTGGATGGTCAACTGGTGTCTCTCGAGGTCGCTTGCCATTTGAATTGACAGCCATTTTTGGATGTGAGAAAAGTGTGTTTGTGTGAGAGATAAAAAGAGTGTAAAAAGGATGATTTAATGTGATAAATTAATGGTAATAGGAAAATGGGACCCATGAACGGGACCTATCAATAAATGAGACAAGAACGTGCACGAGTGATGCAGGATGACATTCCTCTCAATTCTTTTAACTTAGGCTACCCATGTGTCCAAAATTATGTTGTAAATAAATCGGTCAAACATTGTCAATGTGTACTGTTGAGAAACAAAAAAGGGAGTATTTCAGAAAAATAAAATAAAAATCTAATCAAATATCGGAAACCAATCCACCAATCTAGTAAGAATAAATTCTGCAGGGGAATTTTTTGTATTTATCCTCTAAAACACAGAAGATGTGTTAACTCAAAGTATTTCCGAATGCTACGAGCTTTCCAGCCTTTCAAACCTACTCGAGTGTGGATGCCAAATAGCCACCTCCAGGCTGCTGCATAAAGACATTAATGCAATCTTCATCTTCAATTCCAATCTTTGTGATATATATATCATTCCATTGTAAAAAAAAAAAAAATAAGGATTAAGAAAATTCAAGGAAATATAATTTGTAGTTTTTCTAGTTCTAGCAAAAGGCATGTAGTATGTCGCAGAAGATCACTCCAAGGATCATCAAAACGGTGTTTTTGAGCTCAATTTCACATTACGTTTCTCTACAAAACAACCAATCCAAACGGCTCCAACCGAAAACCAATATATATATACCTCAGTTGTTCCTCAATCTCACCCACAAAAGGCAAGATAACAATGATGATTTATAGCCATAAAGGGACAAGAAAAACAATGGAAGAAGACACACAGAGGAGGCCAAATACACAAAGAAAGCTACTGATTTTTCTCTCCACTAGGGCAACCACGTTTTTTTCTCACTTTCAAACACAAATCACACACCTTACGGTTAGGGTAAAGACACTATATATATAGGTTATGTTAGGCTTTAGTTGGACCAATAAAAGGTTAAATGGGCCAAGATTCAAAGTCATCCAAGATGTAATATATATGGGCCGTCAGCAACATTAATTCTTTAAGCTTATTCCCACGGCCCACATTTTTTTTAGGTCAAACCTTTGGACATGGTTGTTGGCAACAATTTAATCCAACGTTTATATCATAGCCCAACATAGTACTTTTCTTCGGGATATGAAATGAAAAATCTTGAACAATACCTGGTTTCTCGACACAATAAATTTCATAACGATAACTAGTTGCCAATTTTTCTCAAATATTGTATTATGGAAACCCATTGAAAGAGTTATGAAGACAAATAAACTCAAAATATAGTTGTGTTAAAGAAACTATAGAGGAGCTATGATCTAGTACTAGATGATGGAAAACAAGACGGCCATGTAAGGAAATTTACATTGCTTGGGTTCTCTTAACGGCAAGGCATTTTTCAAAATACAGTCATGTTAAAGAAACCTATAGAGGAGCTCTGAACTAGTACTAGATGATGGAAAACAAGACGGTCATGTAAGGAAATTTACCTTGTTTTGGTTCTCATAACCGCAAGTTTTATTTCCCATCGTAAATGAATATCATAACTCCATACTAAAAAAAATTTATTGGTTTGAATACTAAAATTAACCCTAATTGAATAAAAAAAATATTTTCTTCCCTAATTAAATAAAATGAACTAAATATAGAAACTAAAAAGCATTAGCCTGTTCGGATTCCCAAGTATTCTTCACCGTCGGACTGCATATAATACAAGACTTGTTTTTAGTATGTGCAGATTTATTCATTCAAAATAACAAAAGAAAATTGATATATTGAATCAAATGAAGAGCATTATTCTATATATAAATCTCAAAAAAAAAAAAAAAGAGTTATAGAAGTAAAAGATATAATGAAGAAAAGACCGTGTCTTCATACAAAGTACAATTTTTGGATGGTCAATTGGCGTCTATAGGGGTAGCTTGCCGTTTGAATCCACAGCCATTTTTTGATGGGTGGTGTGTGTTTGTGAGATCAAGAGAAAAAGAGTATTGTGTAGGTGATTTTGTGATGAAACCAATGGTGATACGATGTCTAAAAACATTATATCATGTAAATATGATTGTGGACTGGATCAATAGGTGCACCAAGACATCCCAACTAAATTAGGACTTTGTTAGTACTCTTATCATTTACTCATTTCTCTTATTAGTAACAACGAAAAAAAATCGGTACAATTGTTCGATTGAAAATCAGCCCCGACATGCCATGAAAGAAAGAAACCACATACAAAAACCAACTAAGCATACATATTTTGGTACATATTGACAATTAATGTAAACAAGATACCAACAAAAGTATTTTGCACAATACTTCATACTTTGTGAAGGAGTTGGTATACGTATTTAAGTTACATACAATTCCATGATGGGTCACCCACTGGGAAGTTTTCTCAGGAAGCGTGCGAGTGAGGACAAAGTATGCTGAAAAGACCATGTTGGTACAGTGGGGCAGTACGTCGTCGATCTAACGGTCGAGACAGCCCGTTAAGTGGGACCTGTGTCGTTATAGTAAAACTCATTTACAGCATGCATTTTAGCACGCCGTAAAAAGTGATATACTTTTTACGGCATGCAACTGAATGCCGTAAAACTAATTTACGACATTCCATAGATGACGTACTTTGCATGCTGTGAAAGGTAAACTACTTTTTACGGCATGACTTTATATGGCATGCGGCCGCATGCCGTAAAGAGGTTTTTACGGCATTCAATGCATGCCGTAAAAAATACATTTTGTTGTAGTGCAATATTGTACTAAAAGTGGTTCTAGTAGAAAAGTATATAAATATTTTCTTTTCTTAACGCATCGTTGTATAAATGCTAATATCATTGTTTTGTAAATCTTCAACTAATTCTTAGACTTACCCTAATCAAACCAAAAAAATGTTGCCGCCATCTCCTCCACAAATTTGTCAGTGCCATCTCTTCATAGTTCTCAAATTGGATCCCATTCTCCATACGACAATATATCGAGTAGGCCAAATTTGTTTTACTGGAGTTTCTGTCTCTTTTTATTGGCTTGAATACTAAAAAATAACCCTAATTTAATAAAGCATCATTTGTTCCCTAATTACATCAAATGACCTAAATATAGACATTTAAAAAAAAAAAAAAAGGGCCTGTTGTGATTCCCAAGTATTCTTCACTGTCGGACTGCATATAATACAGACAAAAAGTTTGTTTTTAACATGTGCAGATTTATTCATACAAAATAACAAAGAAAATTGACACATTGAATCAAATGAACATGAATCTGTGTGTAAATCTCAGAAAAAAAAAAAAAAGGAGTTCTAGTAGTAAAAGATATAATAAAGAGATGACCCTATGCCTTCATGCAAAGTACAATTTTTGGACAGTCAATTGGCTTCTCTAGGGTTCACACCAGTTGAATCCAAGGACCTTAATTGATGTGTGGTGTGTGTTCATGAGAGCAAGAGAAAAAGTGTATTGTACGGGTGATTTTGTGATGAAATCGATGGTGATATGATGTCTAAAAAAACGTACTTCATGTAAATCTGTCTGTGGACAACCCAGAAGGTGCACTAAGACATTCCAACTAAGTTGACACCTCAGTAGCACTCTTACCATTTATCCCTTCCCCTTATTAGTAACTACAAAAAAACATATCAGTTCAATTGTTTGAATGAAAATCAGTCCTGATATGCATGGGAAAGAAACCATGTACAAAAACCAAGCATACATACATTTTGATGCATATTGCCAATAAATATAAACAAGATGCAAAAAAAGTATTTCGCACGAAACTTCGTCCTTTGTGAAGGAGCTGGTAAACATATCTTGTTTAAGCTACATATTTACCATTATTATACAAAAAGTGATTCTAGTATAAAAGTGTTAGGTTTTTAATGTAATTGGCAAGTCTGTGAACAAAAATGACTATAGTTAATATGTTATAAAAGTCAAGGAGTAAATTGAAATTGTTAGAAATTGAGTTGTATTAGGTATAGGATTCGAAAATGGAAAAGAAGGAAAAACGGCGCCGCAATTTCGCTAGAATATCGCTATGACTTGGCTCGAGCTACAGAAACAAAAACACTGTAGCTAGCCTATCGCCAGGGCTTCGCTCGAGCGACACACCGTCGCTCGCCTGTCGCCCAGCTTTCGCTCGAGCAATAGGATTATCCGAATAATTTTAATTCGCATTTTTAAAGCTTTTATCCGGTCCATTCTTTCCTTAATCTACAGTATCAATACCAAAACGCCTCTTAACAATTTTTCCAAGGTTGAACATTGAGAAAACACAGACTCTCCATATCCTCTTCATCAAATAAGCTTTCAACCTTCATACTGTGATCTGTTCTTGGCGGTAAAAATATCAAATCCATAATCCAAATACCAAATTGTTACTTCCTACACATTTGTTATAGTGAAGATCAATGAAAGGTGACTGAAGTTCCAGTTTTTGGAGAATACGGAGTTTTTAGTTGATCCACGGGAGATAAACGAATTCATAAAGCCGAGAGTTGGTGCATGAGCACGCAATCCAAGAGAGCTTTGAAAAATACAGCAGGAAGTTGGAAGTTGGTGCAGGAGTACAAAATACAGGAGAGCTATGAGAATTGCAATCAAGAGGTCAGAAAGTACTAGTGGTAGTCGAGTTTGGGAGACTATAAGTTCTAATTCGTTTATAGTGGATTATTGACTGGCAAAGTGTCTGGAGTTTTTACCCAGTTTGGGCTTTTTCGTGATCATTCTTTGTGTTTATTTATTGTTTTTATGTAACTGCGGCATTTCAACATAAGAAAAATTAGACTATTTGATTAACCATTTAGAGATAATTAATAGTTACTTGTTGCTAATTAATTATTAAACTTTAATTTCACATAATCACCTATTCACCCCCCTTTTATATGTAGTTTGGGCCGAACCTTGTTATTTCATAAAGTATACAAAAATGTTTTTCTTAATGTAGTGTTTTATAATTGCTAAAATCATTGTTATGTAAATCTTCAACTATATCCCAGATATACGTAATCAAACCAAAATGTTTCTGCAATCTCCTCCACAATTTTGTCATCGCCGTCTCTTCAAAAGTTCTCAAATTGGATCCCATTCTCCATCCGATAAGGTATCAAGAATGCTTGTTTTACCGGAGTTTATTTCTCTTTTTATCGGTTTGAATACTAAAAATAACCCTAAATGAAGAAAATATCGTTTCTTCCTAATTAAATAAAATGATCTAATTATTGAAATTTAAAAACATAAACCTGTTTGGATTCCCAAGAATTTCACTGTCAGACTGCATATAATACAGACAAACAAGTTTGTTTTTACTATGTACAGATTTATTCATACAAAATAACGAAAGAAAATTGATATAATGAATCAAACAAAGAATATTAATGTGTAAATCTAAAAAAAAAAAAGAGAGATACAAAAGTTAAAGATATAATGAAGAAATGACCATGTGCCTTCATACAAAGTACAATTTTTGGATGGTCAATTGGCATCTCTAGGGGTCACTTGCCTTTTGAATCAAAGCCATTTTTTGATGTGGTGTGTGCTTGTGAGAGCAAGAGAAAAAGTGTATTGTGTGGGTGATTTTTTAATGAAACCAATAGTGATATGATGTCAAAAAAGAAAACTTATCTCTCGTAATTAGTGTGTTTACGGACATACTCACGAGGTGCACCAACCCATCCCAACTAGGTTGGCACCTCGGTAGCACTTTTACCATTTACCCTTTCCCCTTATTAGTAACAATGAAAAAAATATATCGGTTCAATTGTTAGAATGAAAATCAGCCCCAACATGCCAGGGAAAGAAAGAACAAGATCTAGGAACCATGTACAAAAATCAACTAAGATACCAGAAAAAGTATTTCGCACGAAACTTCATACTTTGTGAAGGAACTGGTAAACATATCTTGTTTAAGCTACATATATATAGTATACTAAAAGTGATTCTAGTAGAAAAGTATATAAATATATTTCTCTTAACGCTGCATAGTATAAATGCTATATCAATGTCATGTAAATCTTCAACTGAATCCCAGATTTACCCTAATCAAACCGAAATGTTGTTGCCATCTCCCCCACAAATTTCTCAGCACCGTCTCTTTAAAAGTTCTCAAATTGGATCCCATTCTCCATCGGATAATGTATCAAGAATGCCAATTTTGTTTTACCGGAGTTTATTTCTCTTTTTATTGGTTTGAATACTATAAATAACCCTAACTGAATAAACATAATTTATTCCCTAATTAAATATAATGATCTAACTATAGAAATTGAAATAACAGAAAGCTGTTCCAATTCCTAAGTATTATTGGGGCTGCATATAACATAGACTGTCAATGAGATCGACAGAAAGATTATATTCTGATTATATTGTCATCTTTATATTATTGTAGTTACCAATTTAGGACGATTACATATCATCATTGTACATTACCATATTAGGTTAATTACATACCATATATGTTTAGATTTCGATTTCGATTTCTATTTAATGAAAGAATCCTAGAAGGGAAAGGCATTCAGCCAAAAACATTTACATAGTATCAGAGCCCACCCATAAAATCCATCGTTGAATCTTTGAGTTTCTGTCTTCGCCTCTTCTGTGTAATTGGTGATTGAATTCCCTGCTCGGGTCATTCAAGAATTTTTGGTTTTTTCGAATTGTATTTTCTTGGTTGACTGATCGATGGTCGACGTCGCTGTTGGTGCAAATCGCCATCTTTGACTTGATAGTGGTGGTGTTCGATTGTAGCAGTAGGGATGGCAACGGGGTGGATCGGCCAATCCCACCCCTGTCCCGTTGGGTATTTTTATTACCTTACCCCATATCCATACCCGGTTAAAGCGGGACGGGGCGGAATCGGGGCGGGATCGAGGCGGGGCGGGGCAAGTCCCTCGCCCCATTTATGATAAATTTATTATTTTTGTTCGATAAAAAACTTAAATTTGAAATTAATTTTAAACGGGACGGGTAACGGGACGGGTAACGGGACGGGGACTATGTTTCCCATACCCACTTCGGGGTAATGATTTTCGCCTTATCCCCATCCCGTGTACCCGGTTAGGCGGGTAATCCCCGCCCCCATTCGAGGCAAGGCCCCACGGGTATCAGGTTGAGCGGATTTTAATGCCATCTCTATGTAGCAGGCAGTGATTTCCTTTTCACCGGTGGGAGTCGATTACCTGTGGCTACGTTTTGTGGGTATTCAGAGTTGAATCATCTGCGTCTCTGTGGTGTCTTCCTTTTGGGCTCTCTGTGGTTTCTTTCTTTTGGGTTCATATGTGTGGGCTGCGTGGCTTGTGAGATTTAAGGCCCGATTGTGGTGGTCTGTTTCTTTGTTTAGGTAGAGTGGGCTTCATAAGTCAGGCCCAATTAAGGTTTATTTTATTTATTTAAGATATTAATTCGGGTGTGTAAGTTGTTACATGTGATTGAAATCTTAAGTTGAGTGATTGTTTTACAATAAGGAGCTATGTCGGTTGAAGCCTTTTTGCGTTAAGTTTATAGGAAAGAATTATGTGGGAATTCTAGTTCAAAATGTTCTTAAAAGAGAAAGAGCTTTGGGGTCCTCTAATGTGTCTGAGGATGCTAAATATCTTAGTGCATGGGAAACTAAAGATGCTTGGATTATTTCTTGGATTTTGGGATCTATGGAGGTGTACATGGTGAATAATTTACGCTCTTTCACTATTGCTAAGATAATGTGGGACTACTTAAAACGAATCTATTATGAGGACAACAATGCACGACGTTTCTAGTTGAAGTTAGAGATTGCCAATTATACTCAAGCCAATCTCACCATTGAGCATTATTACTCCGATTGTTTGAGCTTGTGGAGTGAGTACTCCTACATAATTCATGCTAAGGTTCCTACAGCGGCCCTATCGGCTCTCCAAGAGGTTCAAGAGGTTAGTAAACGGGATCAGTTTCTTATGAAATCACGACCTGAATTTGAAGTTACTCGAGCGAGTTTATTGAATTGCGTTTCGGTTCCTTTTTTTGATGTATGTTTGGGTGAACTTCTATGTGAGGAGCAACGACTAGCTACACAAACTACCATGAGAGCTGATCTTTTCTCTGATGTGGTGAACATTGCATATGCCATACAAGGATGAGGAAAATGTAAACTTCAATGCTTCTACACAAACTACCATGGGAGCTAATCTTTTCTTTGATGTGGTGAACATTGCATATGCTGCACAACGATGGGGAAAAGGTAAAATTCAATGCTTCTACTACAAAGGATACACTTAAAATTGCTCGCTACTGTCCTCAGAAAATTTGCAAGTACTGTAAGCAATCGGGACATCTCATCAAGGATTGTCCCACACGACCTCAGTAGCGAAAAGCTCAGGCATTTCAAGTTAATGTTCATGGAACTACTCCCATACTCTCTTAAGCAAGTACTAGTCAACCGCTTCTTTCCCGATAAATGGTTCAACAGATTATTGTTTTTGCCTTCTCTACTTTGGGCTTACAAGGTAAGGGTCAAGTCGTCTCTTCTCCTTGGTTTGTTGATTCGGGGGCATCGAATGATATGACAGGTAGTTCTAATTCATTTCATAATATCCGACGATATACTGGCATACAACACATTCAGATTGCTAATGGTAGTACATGTTCGGTTGAATCTTATGCCGCAAGCGTACGGGT
>CAIGRQ010271465.1:0-14277 GCA_903798375.1 Fraxinus sp. D2006-0159 | reverse complement strand
GCATAATTAAATTCAATATTATATCATATTTTTATATCAGTACAAACGAAACAAGATGAGTCAAATTCACATCAAACAAACTATCTTATCTATGACCGACCTTATTTTTTGTGACTAGACATTTGTTATATGTTACTGACTGTAACCAAATTTGTCTTTGGTATAATTATATGTAACTGATTAATTTGTGGCTTAGCCCCCGTTTGGTGCATATTATTTTCAAAAGAATGCATTTTTTTGGTTGATGTGATGGGAAATATGTGGTTGAAAAAGAATGAAAGGTTATTGATGTGATNAGAGATGGAATCGTTTCGGTAACTTCATATTTTCTTTCACTTCACCCTCCAAAACTCTCACTATTGTGTGTAGCTCCATCCAGTTTTTTTTTTTTTTTATTATAAAGTTGGTTTGTTTTTAAATGAGTGTTTGAGCCACATAATTTTGAAAGAATGTATTTTGGAATAGTAGATTGATGGAGAATATGTGGTTGAAAAAGAATGAAAGGTTATTGATGTGATGGAAAATATTATTTTATTGAAAAATGTGTGGTTAAAAATGAGTAAAAGAATGAGAATGAAAAAAAAATGTGGCCCAAACAGGGGCTTAATCAAGTTATTAATCTGTGTTAACAATGATTTAGTGTAACTAAATTTTTCTCACTAATTGTGGCCAATTTGTCTTCAGTGTGACTTAATCTCACCTTTATGAACAAGAGGAAGAACAACGGGTAAGAAAGAAGTTAAGGCAGCCAAAGTGATGGAGTCCAAGGACTTAAAATTGGAGAGGGAAGTGATTATTGCAACGAAGTAGGAGACATGGGTGAGGAGAGGTCAAAAGATTGAATAATGGATTGGGAGGCGGCAACAATGGTGCAAAGATGGTGGAGGAGTGCGCATACCGATCTAGGAGTTGTTGGCATATGTCCGAGTTTACGGTAAAGGAGTGGGAATGATTATCGATCTCGGGCGAAGGAGTGGGCTTTAATACAAACGACGATGCTCTGATGGTGGAAACCAATTTAATTTAACGGAGGGATTTATGGAAGGCTTGATCGCTCCGTATATGCAATGTATGGTTTCGTATAATCTGAAGACCATAGCATTAAGGGATTGTATATAGCCGCGTTCGGCGATGTCAATTTGACATTGCGAATAGCTTCGTCGTGGCCTGCTTCACCACGGTGTCGTGATTCCGATACTTTTTGTTCGTCTCATGATGCCTCCAACAGTGGTGCATCGTTAATAGAGATGGAGTAGAGAGTAATAAGAGAGACGAGCGAGAGAAATGAAGTTGGGGGTTGCCAGGGGTCTGTATTAATTATATTAATAATTCTTAATTAGCACCTAATTTATTTATGAATTTAGAATTAATCTTCCTTGTTTATGAAAGTTATCTTAGGTTCTACGTAATTTTCCGTACGGAAAATATCCTGCAAGGCCCAATTAAAAACAAGGCATATCCAAGTCCAACTATAACCCAGGCCCGTTTTAAAATATTATTCATAGAGCAACGGGAGGGAAACAAGAGACTAGCGGCCAAGGGTTTTTCTCAAGACAAAGGAAGATGACGTCAAGACCGGAGCTGCAGGCACCGCCGGAGATATTTTACAACGACGATGAAGCTCGTAAATACACATCCTCTTCTCGTATTATTGAGATACAGGTAACAAGTTTACGTACGTGCACAGACGTGTAATTCTGTGCCTATCCCCGTAATTAACTGTATTTTTTGGTGGGTTCTAAAAGGCAAAACTTTCGGAGAGAGCACTGGAGCTTCTTGCATTGCCCAATGATGGCGTCCCCAGATTATTGCTTGATATTGGTAATTCCACTTGTATATTTTTATGGGTTTTGTAACTTTTCAATGCTGCATTTAAAGTTTGCGAACAAACTAATCCTTTTATCCAAATAAATTTGATAACTTGGAAATATAATTTGACATGGTATAGAATAATAGAAAATTCTCGTATGTCAAACGACCGTGGCATCTAAATCTGGAATCATCATGTCTGTGGTTTTATTTAACTCGTCAAATTGAAGCTTTAGGTTAGAATTTCCATAACTTACTAGCATTTGGTTGCTTAATAGTCTCGAGAAGGAAGTTAAGAAGCAAAGATGCTGTATATTTTGATTTGAAATATCTGTCATTGAATGTTCAATCCACTGAAACATTGAACTGGGTAAGCGTGTTTTGACAAAGCTATTGGTCGTTTATCTAGCTTTGGACCCTTCCTGTCTCTGAAGAGAATGCAAGATATACCTTAAAGAACAGGCTTATCGCCATAGTCATTCCTCGAATGATAAGGAACAACTGCTCAATTTTTAATTTGATTATTCTCGAGGTAGAGAATAAGTTTGCTTCTTATTAAGTTAAAACTTAAAAGCTGAAAATATTTAAAATGAAAATTCAAGGATCACGCAAGTCTCAGACTCATGCTACGAGGTTCCGAATAGCACAAAGCCACCTAGAATGTGTTTCAAATTATCTAGGCGTATGGTTTTTGGTCAGCCATCTGGGTTTTAATTCCTTGAGGTATTTGTATGTGCATCATCATGTTGCCAAACTTAAATGCATCTTCTTCCATAACACTTACTTGAATATGAGGTCAAATTGTACAAGTATCGTTAAATTTCTCATAAAATAATTATTGCTTTGGCATGTTTTAGGTTGTGGATCTGGACTCAGCGGGGAGACATTAACAGAGAATGGGCACCAATGGATTGGTTTAGATATATCACAATCAATGTTGGGTATGTGGATTTTTTGTTTGGTTCAGTTGAAATATCTATTTACTCTTGTCTCTATATTTTTCATTAACATATTTTAACAAACCCAGATGTTGCATTGGAACGTGAAGTTGAGGGTGACCTTGTACTTGGTGACATGGGTCAGGTTGGCATCTGAATTTAAACTAAGCCCTGGCAGTTTAGCATTACAATTTTAGTATTACTCTAGACTATGATTGTTGAAGTTGCATACATCTAATATCTCTAATTATGCCTATTATTTGAATTTAAGTACATTTTCTTATCCCTGTAGTCCAGTTTGTAGCCTTTTAGTTTGATTTTGCTGATTGTTGTCAATGGATACTAACGTGTATGATGAACCATTGTAGGGCTTAGGTCTTCGAACTGGGGTTATTGATGGTGCCATAAGTATTTCAGCTGTTCAGGTTTGTGTTCTTCTCATAGAGATGTTTTGTTCTACAAGTAGCACGTGTAGTTAATTCCTAGTATGACAAGCCAGGAAAGTAGAAGACAAAATTTTTAAGGAGGCTGGTCCAGCTGGCTATAAAAAATTTCCTTTGCTTAAGATCATTTCTTAATTGTTTTCTCTACCTTGACATGTTTTAAACAACTCTTTGTGCTCATTTCTTTTTACTTTTTCTTGAGCAGTGGTTGTGCAATGCTGACAAATCATCTCATGAGCCTCGTATAAGATTGAAGTATGTTGTGTATACTTCCTTATTCTTTCATGATTTTCATATCGATGTTATTAGTGGAATTGAGACCTCTTGCTATGATGAAACTGGAATTTCTCTTCTGCAGTCGTGTTCTAACATTGGATTATATATGTAGGGCTTTCTTTGGGTCATTATACAGATCTTTGGCGCGGGGAGCAAGGGCAGTGTTACAAGTATATCCCGAAAACCTAGCTCAACGTGAGCTGATCCTGAGTTTTGCAATGCGAGCTGGGTTTTCTGGGGGTGTAGTTGTTGACTACCCACACAGGTGTGCCGATGCATAAGCTGGAGCACCATATTTATTTTGTAGCTTTCTTTTGTCGCACCATATTTATTTTGTAGCTTTCTTTTGTCGTGCTAATTGGAGGTACCTCTTTCTTATAACAGTACAAAGAGTAGAAAAGAATACCTTGTGCTCACTTGTGGTCCACCATCCCTAAGCAGCACTGCTCCACGAGGAAAATGTGAAGATGGCGAGAGCTGTTCTGACGAAGACAGTAGTGGAGACGAAGATGATCAATCAGTCAGTATTGATTATTTACAAATTCATTAAAAAATTAATCGACTTCCGAACTCAAAGCCCATTGCTTATTACTTGTTGGAAATGAGGTGCCATTTTCATTTTACTGTATTGCTGTCACGTAAATTCATTACTGCATTGCAGGTTTGTGTATCAGAGAGACACAGACCAAGGAAAAAACAAAAATTAAACAAGAAGATGAAGGGAAGAGAATGGGTTCTGAGGAAGAAGGAACAGATGAGGAGAAAGGGGAATGCCATGCCTGCAGATACCAAATACACTGCCCGCAAACGAAAGGCTCGCTTTTGATGGTTATCAAGTCTCATCGGTGTGATTCTACTGCAGTGGGAGCTTTAGATGAAAACTATGAATCTCACATCACATCATTTTGTAGCTCAGACTGAGACACATCCGACTTGGGTTTGATTATACCAAATTTTGATCCTTTTTTTGTTATTTCTTTGTGATTGCCCGAGAAAGTTGTTTGTGGGACTCGAGCGTTGTCCTAATATTTGGCATCTCCAGTTGTGTTATATTGTTCTCGTCATATTTGGTATATTTTCAATTTCATTTTTGTGGGAGTTTTTTTTCTATCAACTTTGGCTGCTGTCTAAAAGCATGGAAATTAGTAATACATCGTCCTTCTACATTAAAATGCGATCGTTCCATCGCAACAAAAATGCTCACTCTCTTGTTAAGATAATGTTATAGTTCATATTCTTGTTAAGATAATGTTATATCGAGGATGGTACAATTTTGCTTTTCTATGTTGTTTTGCAAGACACCCCTCAAGGTCACTGAGGTGAGAAACGGTTGTAAATTTCAGGGTCCCGTGGGATTAGTCGAGGTGCGCGTAAGCTGGTCCGGACATCCATAAAAAAAAAAAATGTTGTTTTGCAAGACAAATGACAGCATGTTTTTTCATGTTTCTCCTAATGTCTGCAATATCTAAAAGAACTGGAACTTCTTAATTTCTAGACGCATTAGTACGTCGATTAAAGTTACTTTCATACAAAGTTCAATATCCTTTCAATCTGGAAACTGAAGACTTCGTGCAACGTTCACGTGCTTCGGATTAAAATCAGCCCTTGTAACAATTCTTTCAAAACTTCTTTTTCTTCTATATCATTTTCAATCTTTACTATTTAAAAACTCATTTTGTCCAAGAAAATTCTGTCAAGCAGTAAGAAAACAAAATAAAAAATGAAAAGCAAAAGAAAAAGAAAAGGAAAAAAAAAAACAGCTGAAATTTATCTTCCCCAACCACATATACCAACCAAATCCCCACCACCACACCGCCAAATTCCAGCCACCGCCAACCCAGCATCCATCATCAGACAAAACCCACATTTTTGCGAGCACCAGCTTCTCGAGGTTAATTAAGAAACCACACTTACTCTCTGTGTTATTATTATTCTATGAAAAATTACATAATATATGTACATAGGGGTGTCCACATGCAGGGACGGATACAACTAAGTTATCTGCACTGGGCTCTGGGCTGCCCCAATTTTTAAAACACCCCGTTACTAAAAAAGGGAAAATCAGGCTCAATCCCTTAAAAAATTAAGGAAAAATTTCATAAGTAAGATGTTTTGTTTTAACCATTTCAAATTTAAGAGATAAGGTTTAAAATTTCAAATTTCAGATTTTTTTAATGTTTAAAATTTCAAATCTCGATTTTTTTTTTTATAATTTAATTAATTAAATATATTAAGGTCACAATCACAATTACATATAATTTGATCACAAATTCTATATAATTGGTTACAAATCATAAATTTTACAGGTCAGAAATTATTTTACGATCACAATTCAAAAATTTTATAGGTCACAATTTGTTCATCGGTCACAAATAAAAATTGAAATGTCACAAATTATTTTACGGTCATAATTCAAAAAATTTATATGTGGCAATTTGTTCATCAGTCACAAATAAGAAATTTTATAAGTCACAAATTAATTTACGGTCACGAGTTTGAAATTTTATAGGTCACAATTCAGAAATTTTATAGGTTGTGTATGTTCATCAGTCACAATAAAAATATTGAAACGTCACAACTTATTCATCGATCACAAATCATAAATATTATAAGTCACAACTGTGTAAACAATCATAAATTATCAAATTATCAGTCACAAATTAACAAATTTTTAAGTCACAACTGTTGTGATTTTCTAGGATAAAATGGGGCAGTACCACCACGTCACGGTGGAAAAGGGCAAGATATTAGTTATGTCGGAGCTCAAATGGCTGTTGCTGGAGTGACATTGGGCCGAGCCTTGAGCATTCGTTGTTAGAGATACCCGTGGTGCCTCACTTGCCCTTGTGTTGGCCAATCTGTGTATGATAATACAAAAATGAGAACACAATTATGCCACAAATGCCACCTCATCATACTTTGATTATGTCATTTTATTAGTGTTGCTCACTTTTTTCTGAATTTTTGTCACTTTTTTTTTTTAATGTCTGTCTCTGTTTTAATCTTTGTCATTGTTTGTCACTTTGTTAATATTTGTTACTATTTTTGAAATTTTGTCACTTTTTTTCCTATCACTTTCTTGAAATTGATATCACTTCATCAAGTGACAAACATCATCTTTAATAAAAGTTGTATATTACATTTTAATGAAAAGTAACATGTCACTTTTTTTAAAAAATTGTAAAAAAAGTGACACTTAATTTTACATAGTATTTTTTACTTTGAAAATACTTTTAGGAAAATTACAAAAAATCAGGTGTTTGAAGATTGAAATTAAAAAATCATGGACCAAACTTAATTATTCAAAAATCAGGTAATATATTAAAACTCTAACCCTAATTTATTATTTGAACCGTGAATGTCGGGATAATTGTTGGAATCGGAGTAGTCGTCGGAACGGTCTTCGAAATAGTAGTCGGAACGATCGTCGGAATAGTCCCGAAAACAATAGAGATGGTGGAGGTGGAGTGAGTTAATTATATTATTTAATAATTAATTAATAAAAATATTTCTAATTAATAAATAAATACCTGGATTTTGTATTTTGGAACTTGACACTTGAAAATTGAATTTTGTGAAAGTTAATACCTGAATTTTGAATTCTTCCCGTTTTATGGAAGTTGTCCCAAAAAAAAAGAGGTGGGCCAATAAGCAGTATGATTGAAATAAACCAATCCATTACAAGAATCCCAATTGGAAAGCATTCACCCGAATCACCCCGACTCCAGAATCCCAACAGAGGAATTGAAAAAAATTGTGTTGAAATCTCCAATTTCCAGTCCCAAATTCATGAAATCGATGAAGATAAAAAAAGGGAAGCCGTGGATATCTCATATCTGAACCACAGAACCACGCCCGCGGCCAGCAGCGTTCATCGGTAGTCGGTGGGTGAGTTTTCTATTGATATTCATCTGCTATTGCGGCCTGTGGGAGGAAATAGTAATAACAAAAATTTTTGTTGGTTTCATCTGCTAAAATTGTATATGTGTGTATAGAGGTCACTGACTCACTGCAATATGGAAATGGGTATTTGAAAATTGAAGCAACAGGGTCTTAATTCTTAAACAGTCACAGAAGTGGACTAACTTGGTTGTGATGTTGGGCTTCATCTTAGGTTACATTACAGAGTTCTCTGTTAGTCTGTTTTCTCGTTTTATTGGTTTGGTTTATGTAGGAAAAGATGTGTTATTTAGTTGACTTTCATAGTTCATTTAGCCCCTGTTTGTCTACCATTTTATCAAACTCTGTTTGCTACAGTAAACAATATTCACCCAATAAAATATTCCACACACAAACCTTACTTTAAATTTCAACCACACATTCTCCAAAAAAATACTATTCATTACATCATTTTGAACCCAATAATGGGTGACAAACACACCCTTAATCTGGCCGGGAAATGGAATTGTTCGTGTGAACTTTACTATTGAAAGCATTAAAACAGTGCTTTCTGCTGTGATTGGAACAAATGTTGTGATATTGACTTTCACAGTTCATTTGCTAGTGAAATTGGTCGTGATTGATTGGTGTCTGATGGCATTAATCTTGTTATGGTTAATTCATGAATAATTCTTGATGAGGTGCAAACAAAAACTTTGGTTCATCTGCTAGTTCTCTGTTTTCTCATTTTACAGAAGTGGACTAATATGGTTCGTTTGCTATTTCTCATTAGTTTGGTTTGACTCCAAAAACTTATTTTATTTTTTGAATTCTTGCAAGAAGTTATAGATAAATAGAAATGTAGAAATGGAAAGAAAGAAAGAAAATGGAGGAGTTTCAATTATGCAATTTCATTTTAGTATAATGTTTGTGTTATAAATTTTTTTTTTTTTTACTTTTACCATTACCGCCTGCACTGAAAAAATTTATTGGGTCCGCCCCTGTCCACATGGTGGGTCCACTAAAAAGTGGGCCCCACCCCATGTGAGGGGGTTGGACACCCTATGTACATATATGATGTACACCAAGTATATCCCTCTACTTTATTTCATTTCATAAAGGCATAGGAGATGCCAATATGAAAACTTTGGTTTCTCAGCCGCCTCTCTATATACCTGAATCAGACATCTCCAAAACAAACTGAAATTCTCTTTTTTCGTCAATAAGGTACCTTATATTTCTCTCAATTCATCCAACAGCCTTTTTATGGCTTTTTGCTTTTTTTGATTCTCCTTTTGCTTGCTTTTCATTGTGCAATTGAAAGGCCATGCCTTGTGCACAAGTTATTCCCCATGGTGTAATTTATTGTCTTATGTTCAATTTAGATCTAGGGAAGTGTTTGTTTGCCCCAATGAGCTAGGGTGTATGGTCTTTGAAAATTGGTGTGGTTCAAATGGATTTGAATTCTATATGTAATCTCTGTATTCTTATACTATTCTCAGATGGAATAGTCTGAAACTAGTTCGAATTTTTGATGTGGTTGGTTTTTAATGCGTGACTTCAAGATATCCGTGACAGTTCCTTTCATTTTTCCTCTGGCACTTCCTCCTGTACGGCTTTGGAATACTTATCAGAACTCGTAGTAAAAGGAAGGAAATCCTTTTATGACTAAGCACCTAGCCGAAAGTTCTTAACAAATTCTCGCAAAAGATAAGTCATTCTTATAGCGCTTGAAATACAGCTAGAATCTCAGTTACTTCAACACCATAATCTCGCACCGAGTTCTTTCTACCGCTCTCCTCTTCTTAGTGCAGGGCTCAGAAAGCTAGTTAATGGGTCTTACTCAGGATATATTCTTCAGCAGAAGACTGGGCAAAATTGATGATTTTTTATTTATTTTTTTAATGCTCTGTAACCAGTTCATATATAATTTAGCCTATCCACAGACAAAAACCCAGCCTTAACCCATTGAACTATGCACATCTAAAAGACACTAAAATGTACGCTATGGTCACAATCTGATTAATTCAGTTTTCTAGTGGCAAGACTCCTTGATGAAATTCTATATCTCAGGGTTTCTTCTTAATATTTCAGAGAATTCACATCTTATGGAATTCAAGTCTTTCAAATACTATTAACCGGAATTGCTTGAGGAATTTATTTATTTTTTAATTTTTGTCATTCTTTTTTATGGGTTATCTGCCCTCATCTAATCTACAGGTATCTTGAACTTCTAAAATAAGTTCTGCTGTGAATTTTTTTTTTTTTTCTTCCTTCGTTATCTTTTTGTAATTGACTTGTGGGATTTAATCAATTGCTGCTCTCCTACGTGTGTGCTCTGTTTTTCCTTTATGGAAAAATGATAAAATAACTATGTTGTTGATTCATTGGAATAGTTAGATGTTCCCCTTTTTTATTAGAATCTTCTCGTTAATTAACATTTGAAAATTCTTCTATTATTAAATAAAGATTCTTGAGTTGGACTAGGCCAAAGAATCATGCTCGGCCAACTTGTGATTAGGAAGAAATCATTTTATAATCTCTTCATTTTTGGTGAACTATTTTAAGTAATTATGTAGAGTTTAAGACAGAAATTATATTTTATTTTCAGACGGAACACTTGTAGAATTTTCTTGGTATGGGGCACAATACTAGCACACCTCTTTAATTAATCTCGCCTAAGTGGAGCATTCTACAATACCTCGCCAACACAGTGTGTATCTCTCACTCTTTTCAATTCACATATTACATGCACAAAACTTATATGTATATAGCTGGTGGAAGTTGGTGGCTGGCTGGCTGCTCCTTCCACATAATTCTAGTATTGCGGCAGAAATAAACTTGAAGCATTCTAGTGGCTTCTTCATGTGCCGGCAGTTAAGGAATATTCTGGACATTAGAAAACACAATTAACATATGGATAGAGTGGTGGTGCAACCTCCAGAAAAACATGGAGCTCTTAAGTTAAGGTGATGCTGAGCTTCTAATTATATGTGAACAAAGTGAAAAAAAAAAGAAAAAGAAAAGAAAAGAAAAGCAAATAAACTATTATCCTGCATGACAAATCTTATGTACTCGTTTTCTGTTTAACCAACTGAATAAGGAAGCTAAAAACTTGATAATAGGGATTAAAGTTATGGTTGCCTTGCATTATGCAGCGGGCACTTTTTCACATGTTTGGGTAAATTGTTGTTTTGGAACTTTATTTTAAGAACAATCTTGTCAAGTTGTCATCATTTCAGTACTTCTGAATCTTTTTTTTCTTATTTTACCTTTTAATAATGGTATGAGGCTTGGCTGAGTTTATGTTCTTTTATACCTTTTTATAAATTTTCATGCAATAATTCTTCTTTTATGCATATCATTGTTTTTCTAATTCTGTCTGAAACAATTCATATGATGCTTTATTTGATTTGGCCTGAATCAGATATGCAGTTGATGGAAGCTTAAACTTTGATTTGGTCTGGTATATACACTCAAGCATATCAATGGCAAAACCTTTAAGCAAACTCGTGTCCTGTGTCATCCTTGATTTGGATGGGACACTTCTTAATACAGGTGTGATTGTGTTTCTTTCTAGTAATATGCCACATGCAATGATTCTTTTTGTATAATTGTGCTTTGATTGCAGTTTCTGAAATACTTGTTTACTCACTTATTTGGTGTTAATAGCCTAGACTCTTTGTCTGATGAATACCTCTATGTGATAAAATGCATTGCATTCTGAAATGAGAGATAAGACGGGGACCTCTCACTTCAGGAATGAATATAGAATAAGTATCATTTGCCTGTTTATAATTGTAGCTTCAGTTTTTAATTGCGCTGCATTGCCATCTTGATACCCATCCCATCTGGTGATGTTTGCTTCATTTCAGTGGTTCATTTTACTGTAATTTGATATGTTGATAACGGACTATTGACTCTATGCTTTATATTTGGTTTTGACTACAAAAAACTTTCTAGTTCTATACCATTGATGAATTTTATCCATTTTGGACCTTTCCGGCAAGTTGTTTAGATTCTACCATCATTTTGTATGATCGAGTCTTTATGGACTTCCCTTTACTACTTTACTAAATAAATATGCATTTATATTCAACATAGACACAATAAATGCAGATTGTCAACTATTGATTTTAGTCATACTGGACTAGCTTGTGTTTTGCTATAATTTGAATTTGATAATTTTTTCTCACACTGGCATTGGTTTTGTTTTTATTCAACTAATAATGTAAATTTTATTTTATGTCAGATGGCATTGTGAGTGATGTTTTAAAATCTTACTTGGTTAAGTATGGGAAACAATGGGATGGAAGAAGAGCTCATAGAAATGTAGGAAAGACACCTTATGAAGCTTCAGCAGCTGTTGTTGAGGATTATGAGCTGCCTATTTCAACAGATGAATTTATATCAGAAATTACTCCAAGATTCTCCGAGCAGTAATTTTCCTGTGCACTAATCTCTTTCTACGTTATCATTTTGCACCATGTTTTCCCATCCCAAAAATCATATGGCACCTTGGGTTGGTGACTTTTGCGATGTGTACTTTGTCTTTGCACACAAATATATTATTACGTTAACACATTAGTCTCATTGTATTTGTGGCATGAGATGTATTGATTATGAGCTTAGGAGTTTAGAAACTTATAGTATATCTTGCCCATTTTTTCTGATAACTGTATTTCTCTGGCAATGAGCATTTTATATTCAGTGGTGAGAAAAATGAATATCAGGTTTAGCTGTTCTTTTAACAGGGAAAAATATTTCTCGCTCTATATTCTATTTTTTTATGCATGGTAAAAGTAAGGGTGAAAGAAGAGAAATTGGAACTATTTGTTGTATGTTGGCATTGTGTTGTATGTGTAAACTAGTGGTGTTGGCTTACTTTTCTTTGATGTTTTTGCTTTTCTTGTGGTTAAAACTATGCCATCCTTTAAGCAATTGCTTCCTTATTTTTATGTTTGTATTAGTTGATAACATATGTGGTTAAACATCATTTCGCTTTATTTTTTCCTGAAAAAAAGTGCTTTCTTTCTCATGACGCTAGGTTGGGTTATGTCTCTTTCGGATCTTCTGTTGGCTTTAAGGACTTGAAAGTTGGAAGTAAAGAAGAGTAGACTTCAGATTTCTTGTTTGAAGATTGCATTTCATCCCACTTTACTAATTGTATCCCTCTAATTTCTGTGGTAGGTGGTGCAATATCAAAGCTCAACCCGGTGCCAACAGGTTAATTAAACATTTGACGAGTCATGGAGTGCCAATGGCCTTGGCTTCCAATTCTCCAAGGACAAACATTGAAACCAAGATATCTTATCATCGGGGTGGGTTTATTTGAAAATCTCAACTAATTAACACACTCTTCATAAAAAGATACTCTTCTTTACGATGTAGTTGAGAATTCTTTTTGTTTAATTAGCTTCGCTATTGACCATCATATAATTTCAATTTACAGATTGGAAAGAATCATTTTCTTTAATTATAGGAGGCGATGAAGTCACGAGTGGAAAGCCATCACCTGAAATGTAGGATAATTATGACCCGAAATGTCTTTTCTCGTGGATGTTTCTGTTATAAAGTCATTGAATTAATGTTCATAATCATTTGGTGTATCAATTATTGAAGATTTGTTGAAGCTGCCAAAAGGCTTAATGTGAATCCTTCCAGCTGTCTTGTCATTGAAGATTCTCTGTAAATATCTTGTTCCATGGCTTGCTGAATTTATTTCAATAAGAGGCATTCTGACAAACAATGAATTGATGATACCTGTCGTAAATGCCTTACCTGTTAAGTTCTACTGAACTCTAGTAATATGGTGAGAATGCCTTGTCGTATACAGGCCAGGGGTCGCTGCTGGTAAGGCTGCTGGAATGGAAGTGGTTGCTGTCCCGTCCCTTCCTAAACAATCCCATCTTTTCACCTTGGCTGATGAGATCATCAATTCACTTCTAGATCTACGACCCGAAATGTGGGGCCTACCTGCATTTGAAGACTGTGAGCCTCTCTTACTCTTTTTTGCTCGTTTTTAATACTGGCTATGTCCTATGCTTTGACCAAAATGAAAAATTCAGGGATAGAAGGTACTTTGCCAATAGAACCTTGGTACATTGGTGGTCCTGTCATAAAGGGCTTTGGACGTGGCTCTAAGGTGCTTGGGATCCCTACAGGTTTCTTGACTTCTACAATTCCTTAGATTGAACAAACTAATATCATTGTTGATGTGTATGCCATATTTGTATAGCACGGCTCTTAGCTAATATGCACGACTGTGTTTTACTCTTGAGGTACTTCCGTGCTTCTTTTCTTTATGCGATCACAAAGCCCTGCAATTTTTCAATCTCTTGGTTTTTGTTTGATGAGTAGGTAACATATTCTAAGAAGAAGCGTTTATATTTCAGCAAATTTATCAGCGGAGAGCTACTCAGCTATCCTTTCAGAACATCCTTCGGGAGTTTATTTTGGCTGGGCCAGATTACCAACTCGAGGTGTTTACAAGATGGTCATGAGCATTGGTTGGAACCCTTATTTCAACAACTCTGAGAAAACCATAGTGGGTGACGGAGATCTTTATCCCTCATTTTTTCCATGTTTGGCTAATCTTAAAAAAGATAAATATTATTCACGTGTCTTGTCATTACGTGTCTTGATGAGTGAGTAAAAGAAGATATTTATACTGGAAGTAACTCTAATCTTACTCACAAAATAATTAACTTATTTTTAACCCTCACCAATACAAAAAGGTAATTCTTATTTACTTGAGTAAACTTTTGAGCTTAGCCAAACATCGTGCTCTTTATATCTTTATACGTTTTTGCTTCTTATCCCATGTGATACCATAATTTCAGGAGCCATGGTTGCTTCATGATTTTAACGAGGATTTTTACGGTGAGGAATTACGGCTTGCTATTGTTGGCTATATACGACCGGAGGTATTA
>CAIGRQ010271464.1:0-10477 GCA_903798375.1 Fraxinus sp. D2006-0159 | reverse complement strand
CTAAACCAACAAAGGAAAGATTATACAATCGAATCTTAGGAAAGTAAAACTAATTACAATCTGTGACAATAATGTTGGAATCAAAATTCAAAACACATTTTATTATGGAAATGCTATTGATCCTACTCTCCTGGATATTAGAAGACATTTTCACTTTTTTCTCGAATAGAAAGATGAGGATTGTAATTGGTTTATTTCATAGCTAGTTCAATAGTCTAAAACTACATAACCATAGACAATGTAATTACATTTTGCCAAATTCTGCGGAGGATATAATGGAAACTACAAGAACTCATAATCATATCCGGTAATGTTCAGCATTTACTCAAAAAAAGAAGCAAGGGTGTTCAAGGTACAGTTGATTTTGTAAGTAAGAAAAAAAAAGGTGCTACGAAACTTCATTTTCACTTCACATTCCAACTCAAGACAGGAAATTACACCCAAATTACTTGCAAAAGTTAAAGTTCAGAAAAGGTCAAAATAATTAAAAAGGATAAGTGAACCTAGCATCATTATTCCAGTTAGTCTTTTGCATTTAGCTGATCAAGCAAAAGGACACTTCTCGAAGTTTCACAGGTTACAAGATGATCACTCTTAACTTTCACAAACCTTACGAAGAATTCAGCCCATTGTTGAGAAGTATGATTGGTCACATGGTCAAAGTTATGGCGGTGACGTTTCTCTCTTACTTCAGCAGGCATATTCAAAGCTTGGCCTATGGCAGCAGCTACTTCTGTGATGTTCCAGGGATTTACAAGAATTGCTCCAGCACCAAGAGACTGTGCTGCTCCTGCAAACTGAAAGTATACCAAAGATTGTGGAAATACATTATTATAACACGACAATAGGAACTATCAAAAAGTTACATGAGAGATGGAGACTGATTTAAACATCACTAGGTTGTGAATAATTTATTCTGTGTATTTTATTCAACTTCTGAAAAAAGTGAAGAGAGTTAAATACCATTATACCAGTATCGAGCTTCTATAAATTAAAATACCTGACCTCCTACTTATAAATTCTTTCATAAAAAATATAAAAAAAAAAAAAAAAACCTTCTGCAGCATTAAAAATAGTAATTTGTGTGTGGGCAACCCAACTGCAAACTATCATGAAATAATAAAAGCTGAGTGCAAGTAAAATTGAAGAGTGATAATTACTTCGCTGAGAATGAGAACTCCTCTTTTGGAATCTTGACATGCCACGAACTCATAGCTGACGAGATTCATTCCATCCCTCAAGGATGTGACAAGTGCTACATCTGACGCATCAAGTCAAACATCAAAAATATCACCAGGTTGCTTTAGTGCAGGTTTAGGCAGGCAACAGAGTAATTAGCTAACCATTATATTTAACTTTTTAAGCATATGAATTTGAGGCATGAAAATATTAATTGGTAAAGAGTAAATTGTAACAGAATTGAGTTCTTTCTACTTTTCAAGCTGAACCACTCTTCTATGCTGCAAAACTATGAGTCTTGGAGAATCTAGTCTACTTCCTAGTGCTCAACTTTGACATGAACGGAAATCTAAATTTGGAAAAAAGGAAAACTGTCAAAAATTTCAAGTTCCCCACCTTCAAATGGGCTGAATATTTACACAAAGCATTTTGTATCAAAATTGAAGAAATAAAGATCTAATATTACATAATTAAGATGCATTAGGAACCAAGAAAGCCAGCTACATCATATAGAATGACCGAAGTCGCATTGAGGTTTAATGCAGGATCATCGCAATTAAAGATAACTGGACAATTGGAACTCAAGATGAAACAGAGATTAGGAAGAAAAAGCATGAAGCAAAATCTTGACCCCCCATTTTTTGGGCCAAGCCAAGAACTTTTTGCTTGTTATAAAATATGAAAAAGTGACAGAAATATTTTGTTCTGTGAAAATAAATAAATAAATAAAATATGAATTTAGATTATGGGCTATGATAATCATTACTGCTCACCGGTAACAGAATACAATGCACACAAGGCATGAAAGTCAAGAGAACGATCCTGCAAACAAATAACAATTTGATTCAAATATCTCAAGAATCTACTTGAAAACTGAGATGTCTAGAAGTCAACTGAAAATCAAGCATGAAAGATGATGGGCATGCCATAGTTAAAAGTTGTAAAGATAGCTGAGTATATAAATCTGTCTGCACATAATATTGTTTATTTTACCCAATATTGGACTAAAACTGGCATGATAGTCAAAACTACTGATATCTTTGATTAGACAAATATATTTTGACAGATTAGCAAAAAAATTGTATTTTATGGACTCTTAAGAGATCATAGAATAGAGTAATTTAGAACTGGATTATCAGAAAAATGAAATTTAGAAGAGGAACATTGCTCGCTTAAGCATATGATGAATGCAAAATATTAAAAATTTGCAACTAGCGGTTAACGTTTAAAAATTTACAGAAAATAACCATCTAATTTAAATATCTACATACATGTGATTTAAGAAATATAAACTAAATTATGGACATTTGACCGGTATATACTCACTAGATGATGAATTGGGACAGCAGTTAAACTTCCAAATCTGCCATTTATCCGTCCAACAATTTCATGAACCTGGCTTGTAAGTTTTTGATCTGTGGAGAACAAATAAGAGAGACTAATGAAATGTCATCGTCCTAGGAAGAAAAGAAATAAACCCTGTAAATTGACTGGAAAACAAAAGGGAGGTGAAAGGAAAGTAAGAGTAGGCCTGAAGAAAACCATACATTCAGGAACATCCGTTCTTGTTGGCACGGCAATTTGCAGCAAAACCACCTTATCACGCCAGTATGGGTTTTCCTCAAGAAACTTTTCAAATGCTAGTATCTTTTGAGGGATTCCTTTGATCATATCGAGGCGATCCACACCTAGCATTACCTGTGAGAATATATAATAATTGAAGTCATTGAACAAATATGTTTAATTTCCAAGAAGAACCACAAACTACAGATGGAAGGAGATGTAGGAAAATAGAACAGAATCAAGTTTACTAAAACTCAGCATAAGTGTTAATGGGTAAAAGTTGCTTGGATTGGTGACTTGAACTTCTCTTTTGAAATTTACTGATGATATTTATAAGGACACAAATTTTATCAAATAAAAAACGATTTACAAGATAGCCTCTGTAGTCTGGGGAGGGGAGACAAAAGCATTGGAAAAGACACGCATGGGGATGGGAGAGGGGAGGACAGAGAGAACCATAACCTTTCTTCCAGCAAATCTTTCTTTTAATTCTCTAACGTGTTCCTGGACTTGAGGAACTTCAAGTGCTTGAATGAACCTCTCTGAATCGATTCCAATGGGGAACTGGATTCACCAATAGAGAGAAACAATATGAGACAAGGATGGCTTATTCATCAATTTGGTGTAGAAATTTTATAGGACAAACATGCAACATGAATATATACACAATAATCTAAAAGAAACAAATTGTTAATAAAAAAACAGAGCAATATATACAGACCGCAGCCACACGAGTTAGCTTCCCTTGGTCCTCAACTCCTTCAGGGGTACCTTCAAGTCCAAGAATACGAGTGCAGGCACTAACAAAATGCCTTGCATAATCATATGTGTGGAAGCTGGAAATAAGGAATAATAATGATTTGTTAGTGATTCTACATGAAATTCTTAATGGCACATAAAACACGGTGAGCAACCATCATATTTCAGCAAAATAAATCATGTACCAAATGATCCAGTATATCATGAACATGAAAATGGAGTAGCAATAAGACTGAAATATTAATTTGGGGCATATAAAGAGGAATACAATAGTTGAAGGCATGCCTCTTTGTAGATTGCTGGGGAACTTTGCCCTTGTGATGGATCAAGGAACACAATTCTTTATGTTGGCAACTCAATACAAGGATTATGCTTAGGACCTTAATTATAATTTGATCCTAAGAAATTTAAAATAAAAAATACATCTTTTGAGATCACTTAAAACCTGGTGGACGATTTGATTTTTACTTATTAAGACGTGCATTTTTACATCATTATATAAATTAGTTGACACACAAAACCCATCTATGAAAGTAATAACATAAAAATTGAAATTATTATGTAATCATAAAAATGCTAAAGAAACAGCCAAAAAAAAAATAAAAATGGAAAGTAACAATTTTGAGACGTTTAACATAGATTAATTTTTGAAATTTCTTTAATTATTTATTAGAATTTATTGTGCCCATGTTTGACCCGCATTTTCTAAAACTCATTTTTCCTCAAACTCATTTCCAACAACATATTTTATGGACTCACAACTTTTCACCCACACATTTCATAACTTTTATCAAAATCTATTAAAACATCTTATTTTTATCTAAACCAAACAAGGGCTATATATAAGCAAAATTGATCCTAAGAGAGCTCCAGCAGTAACTGCAATACATGCCATCCCAATTCTGAATGTACGTCCCCAGTAATCTTCAGATAGGAATTTGCAGTTACAACCACCACAGACCATGCAAAAAGATAAATGTTATACATATTAATTTGATAATACAGATTTACCCAACCAAATCGGCTGCTAGAACTGCACGTAGAAGCTCAGTTCGAGATGGTAGTGTCCTGTGGATTTCAGATGATGGGAAGGGTGTATGTAGAAACCACCCAACTTTCATTTTGCTGTTGTATTCCTTCAGACATTTGGGAAGAAACATGAGATGGTAGTCATGACACCAAACAACATCACCCTCTTCATAGTGTTCATTAACTACATCAGCAAACATTTGGTTTGCCTTCTTATACGCAGCAAATTGTGACTGAAAACTCCTGGTAGTTGCAAGTCGATCCTCTTGGGGAAGACCGAGGTAGTGGAAGAGGGGCCACAATATGTTATTGCAATAGCCATTGTAATATTGATGAACAACTTCTTCATCTAGGAATACAGGAATGCACCTCTGCAGTGAATGACAGAAGAATTAAAACAGTAATGTTTTGCTCAATTACTCTACAGAAAAATCTAATATCTAGACTTCCAAAATCAGGAACGCCAAAAGATGCTCAGGGTATTGAAGAATTAAATTACACCAAAAAACAATTATTCACCTTTTCAGCTAGCTCTTTAGTGAGGGTCTTCTGCCCGATTTCATCTGGCACATTTACGCCTGCCCACCCAATCCATCGTGCTTCAAACTCCTTCACACCTATATTAAGTGACACAGGTGTCAGACCAAAAGTGGCAAAAAATGAACATGTAAAATCATAGTTAAGTTCATGAGGTGAAATGAAACAAACAAGTGATATGAAAAAGAAGAAATCAGACAAAATGCTTACCGAGCAGAGCGCTTACTAGACCCCCTGCACTTATGTCTAGTGACCATGAATCCTCACCTCTCCGAACTGCGGACACAGGAAGTCTATTTGCAACCACTAACAATCTCTGTCTGTAAGGCATTCCATCAGACCTTTCCCGCGCCCCATTAATCGCCTGTGCTGCTGCTGCTTCCAAATATTGTTCAAAGTTGGGAGGTAACGAAATATCATGCCCAGAGATCTCAGACTCTCTGATGCCATCAGTAACATCATTTGAAGAAGCTCTGCTGGTTCTTCTCAGCTCTCTTTCTCTCACTAGCCTCGCCACTCGACTGTTGGGGACTTGTGCGTTGTCGTTATACTTGTTCCCAGGCATAAGGGCAGTTCAGAACAAGACCTCCTAAATGGACTTTAATACAGTTCGAGTGTCCCCGAAAGCAATTGCCCTGCATTTTGATTAGCACAAATTGAGAAGTAATAACGCCAGAATTCTTGTAATTTGTAAATATGAAGAAACAATAAGTATACAATTCCGTAGCAGTACTATTGTTTTTTTTTTTTGCCCTTTCCCTTTCCCTAGTGACTGTCGATATTTAAAGGCATATTGCATACTTACCAATACCAGAAAAAATAGACGGGTATAAAGAAAGAGATAACAAAGAAAATGGGATCCACAGAATTGTGTGAGGTGGAAAATGGGGTCTACCATCAAGGCCCCAACACTAGAATCGAAAATTTTAATAACCCACGTTATATAAATTCATTAAGTACCGCAAGTTCAGTTCAATACATAAAAAGAAGGGACGATTAAAGTATGATGTACTTATCTGTGTGGATAAACAAACATGTACATAAATACATGCATAGCCAAATGGGAAAGAAGAGAAATTTGAGATTTTTAGTTGAAGATTTAACAATGGTAAAACACAAACAGATTGCATGCAGGAAAATCATGGAGTTTAGGACCAGTCGGAAGTAAATTTAAAACCATATAAAACAGAATTCAGAGCTTAAATAATTAAAGTAAAAATCAACATCAATGTCAAGCACATCAAAAATTCTATTTCAATCAAGAAATAACTCGAAACCCATATCAAATTGCCGCTCAATCAAAGCACAACCTATTCAAGAAACACAAAATCAAAGCAATACAATGCCAAATAGATTAAAAGCCTCACCGTATTTGATCAAAAACTACAAATGCTCTTGAAATTATAAAATACTCAATAATAGAGTGAAATGAAAACTATGAATCGGTGCATAAAAGACAAAAAAATGTAATGGTGGTCGAAAGATTTTCCGGGTGGTAAAGAGATAGATGGCCAGGGAGTCAGGGACGAAGAGAATTCGAAGACGAATCCTCGTGGAAGCTTTACAAGGAATGCATATCACAGCCATGCAGATGGAACCAAAGAAATTTTGGCTCGAAAGGCGATACAATTATTGCGAATATTTTGCTACCTAAAATTCTTTAAACCTATGGACGTAAGCGTGTGTGCACGTGTGAGAAAATTGATACGTGGCATCGAGGGTGGTAACAAATAGATTTATTATTATGGACAATGCTAGAAGTACTTCCTAACTTACTTAAAGGGTTACTACATGGCCACATGGCCTCCCCCTATTGGAGAGGCGGCTGGCCCACCAGCCGCATGATTAATCCTATTATTATAGTGTAGTATGCATGATTATGTTTCACATTTATTAAAACAGACTTTTTTTTAAAAAAATTTATTTTCAATCTCACATTATTTTGCACGTAAATTCAAAAAAAAAAAATTCTTATTTNAAATTTTAATCATAAACTTAAGAGAAAAAAGAAAAGAGAAATATTAAAAAAAGATATTTATTTATTGATTTATTTATTTTTTTTGGTGAAAGTCTCCCAAAATCTTGTGATTAATGAGAGACAAATTTTGAGTTTTTCTTTTAGCACTTTCTGTTTAAAAATTAGTACCATGAAAACTTTTATAAAAATTCTAAAAGTCATTAAGCCCCTGTTTGGTACATATTAAAATTTTTATTCTAATTATTTTACTCATTTTCAATCACACATTTTTCAATAAAATAATATTTTTCATTACATCAATAACTTTTTTTTTCAACCATACATTCTCCATCAATCTACTATTTCAGAATATATTTTTCTAAAATAATGTGATTCAAACACACTCTCATTTTAATGATAATCAAGAGCTAAATTATTTATAGTGCCGGCGAATGTAGCATAAGGTGGTTCAGGATTTTGATTTCTGAATGTATTCATTTTAGAGTATATTCTTGAAATTTAGGAAATATTAATTCTTGAAAGCATATGAATGTTTTCTCTAGTCTGGCAAAATATTTAGAAAAAAAAATTTCATTTAAATGCAAGAATGTACGGGAAAATTGGTGTACCTAATTCCAGTTGCAAGAAAATCCTAGAATCATCATTCTAGCTACTGAAAAATAAGTCTGGCCAAGAGACTGCTGATTTAATTATCTCGTCTATAAATAAAAGATAATAGATATGCAATTCTATTTACACTTGGTTAAAACCAGGACAAATTTTTATTGAACACTATCTAACGTAGTGTTCATTTGACATGACTTTTGAAATACAAAAGTTATTTTGAATTCGTTTGACTAATTTTATGAAAATATTTTTTCTAATTAAATTTTTTTTTAGAGAAAGTTGATAAATGTAACTTTCCCTGAAAGTGCTTTTTGAAATTGAAAATTCTTTTAAAAAATTAGTTTTGAAACGAAATTTAAAATAACTTACTCGGGAAGCTCTGTTATATCAGACGAGTCCTCGAGATATTGGAATCAATTGGTGCATCCTTTTCAGCTTGACCAATAAGTGAAGAGAACCCCTTGGGTCCTATAGTGATGTCAACTTAAAATGTACATTTTGGAATGTTGAGAGAAAATGAAAGTCAAAATGCAATCCCTGCTATAATCGTTGGTGGAATTCCAGTGAATACAACACAAAATGACCTAATAATCTATTCTTCTTTCCTTTATTTCTAGTGGGTGCGCATATGTAGCTTTATGAAGTGCATATGAAGACCAATTGGCAATAAAATAACCTGCAATATTATTATGCATAAACATAAAAGAAAATCAACATTACAAGATTTTCCAAGGACCAAACATCACTTATAGCTAAAAAAAATTTCTTTTAAAATTAATTTCCAAACACTTAAATAGCTCTCTCATGAAATTTTTTTACAAAAAAGTAAAAGTCATGTCAAGTAGACCGTAAATATGACAATTTTATACAACATAAAACATTTTCTTGTCTAAAACCTAGATCCAGTATTTTAAAAAGCGACGCCTAGAAGCCATCCAGGCATGAAACGTGAGCAAAATGCCTCACTTCGCTTTTTTTTTTTAAACACTTCTTTCACGCCTTTTTAAGTTTTTTTTTTCTTTTAATTATTATGTAATTTTTAAATTGATTTAAAAATTTAAAATAATATTAAAATAAGAAAACTTTTTTACGCTTTTTAATGTCTAGGTTCGCCTAAGTCAAAGCTTAACCTCAACTTTTCGTTACGCTTTTTAAAACACTACCTAGAGTAAATTAGTATTTTAAGTTAAAACAAAATTTAGCCCTCGTTTGACATTCATTAATTTTTCATTCTCATTCTCATTCTCCATTTCAACCGCACATTCTCCAAATAAAATAATATTACACACAAATCAAAAACTTTTCATCACTTTTTCACTACACATTCTCACATCAATCATTATTCCAAAATTTTTATTATCTTCAAAATGGGTTTCAAATAGGGGCTTAACATATAGACGTTAAATAGTTTAAACTTAATTCAATTAGACGTTATAAGAAGGGAAAACAAAAAAAACGAAACAAAACAAAAAAAATAGGGCCTAACTCTAAGGTGGTGGAAGATAGGTGCCTAAGGATTCCTTAGATCATCTCCAACCATTAACAGCAACTTTATGCACTTTTCACACCATTGTCAGAGATGGTCCTGAGGGTGCGCAGACAGTGAGATTACACAGGGCCTCAACATTGTAGAGGTTCCAGTACATTTATTTTTTTTGTTTTATATAATAATTTTAAAATTTAAATTTTTTTATTATTATGTTAGTTAAAAAGCAAGATATTTTTTGAAAAAAAAAAAAGAGACCTAATTTTTATGGGTACGCAAAATCAGCCTGATCAATGTATAAAATCATATACAATCATAAATGAACAATATTTTCTATATTTTCAACAATTATTTTATTTCAGAAATTATTTAATTATAAACTATATTACTACTAAAATTATAACTTAAAAATTATATATAATTAATTGAAATATTGTATTTATTAAAAATAAAAAAAGCATTACACTTAGCCCATGTTTGGTGAATTAAAATCAGATTTTTAATAAATTTTAATAAAAATTGATAAAATGTATAATTGAAAAGTTGTAATTCTTATAAAATATGTGGTTAAAATTGATTGTTGACTTTGACTTAAATTAAAATCTGAATTTCAATTTCTACCAAACCGAAACTTAATATTTATGTTATTCTAATGCTAATTTCTTCTCAATTTCTAATTATCAAATTCATAACTTTTAAATTTTATCAAGTAATTTTATATTAATGTATTCTATAGTTATTATTTATTACTTTATTACAATTTACTATAATTATAAAATAATTATAATAATGAAATTAAAATAAAGTTATATTAGTAAATAAATAGAAATAATGAAAACCTCTAAAAATCAGGAATAGTGTTACACCAAATTGATGGAGAGTTTGGAAAAAACATTCAGCATATCAAGTCTGGGGGTGTAGCCCGACCCATCCAAAGAGGAAAGTCTACCTGGACTTCTCTCATTGAGACCTTAGGCTCATCCGAGCTTTTACTAATTTTGTTTTAAAAAAAATTGACTTTTAAGAGTACAAAACCAACTAATATTATTTTGCACCGTAGCCTGTTGCCTATTACAGGAAAAGTGACCACTTAGCCTACCATTTTTATCGTGGAGACATGGACCATGCTACGTGTACTTTCTAGTGTACAAATTCTATTATTACATGGTCAAGTGTTAGCCCCTTATTGGAGAGGCAGCTTTTCTAGTGTACAAACTCCATTACTACATGGCCAAGTATTGGCCCCCTATTGGAGGGACGGCTGCCCGGTTGGCCAAAAATAAATCATTTAGTACATTAGGGAGTACAAATAGTGTAATCCTTTTATCATCTTTAGCACA
>CAIGRQ010271446.1:0-13903 GCA_903798375.1 Fraxinus sp. D2006-0159 | reverse complement strand
GGTTTTGATGATTGTGGTGTCAATTTTGGAGACTGAGCCCGGTTATACTTGGTGAAATTGGTGTATTACACTTCACAAGCTCAATAGATCTTGAGTTGAAGCAGGGTGAGGAACGACAAATTTCTTTATGACAAACACATCTATTTCAAAGTTCGTTAGTACGGGTAGCTCCTACAAAGGATTGGGCTAATGACATCTACAATACTTGAATTATTGATGTAAATGCTACATAGTTTGTTCTGCACCTAGAATTAAAAAAGAATTGATCGTGATTTTGAACCTATTCTTTTCATGACATCTCTTAATTAAGATGAGATAGGAGATCCAATGCTCGGATTGAAGTAAGAATCACTTTGTGTGGTGGAGTTGAAGGCAGTTGTGGTAGCATTGAAAAGGAAAGGCAGTTGTAGTGGGGAATGGAATAATGTACTGAAAAGGAGCTTGTCTAGTCCTGGTTCGTGAAATACTAATTTTTGGTCTGACTTTTGTAAATTCTGTAAAAGTAGGATAATCAAAATTTAGTATTCGAAGAAAAAATTAGAACAGGGTGGCCGTTAACAAGCTAGCAAAGGTTCGGTCTCGCTTTTGGGAAGCGGAAATGCAAGATACTCCGAGAAAGAGAGAGTGATAAATAGAATATGATCAATTCGAGTTCTTTAAACATTGTTGATGATCGAACTTAAAGATATTAAATGGGAGTACATGCGTCATGTCATGCGTGATTGCATTTTATTTTTTTCAGGGTTTATCTAGTACAATTTATTTGATTATTTTTTTTTCAAATTAATTTTCAACTACAAATTTTCCTATAAAATTGATTTTACACATGGACCATAACTTTTCCCTATTTCTAAATACGAATATTTCAACAACAAAAAAGTCATTTTTCAATTTACAAACACTAGAACTCGGTTATCAAATCTCTTATGGGAGGAGCTCATATTGTTTTTGTTTGAGCCCCATTATTAAAAAAAAAAAAAATTAAATTTATTTTCAATTACGCATTCTCCTAATAAAATAGTTTTGTACTTAAATTCAAAACTTTTTTCTACATTTTAGTCACACATTCTTAAAAATACTAAAAGGGCTCAAATGGACTAGAGATGGTAGCAGGGCGAAGCGGGGTCGGGGCAACCTCCCCTGCTCCTCACCCTTGCCCCGTTTTTTTTTTTTCTTTTTTAATTCATTTCATTGTCCGCATTCATTAGACTAAGACAATGATATATTTTTTTTTAATATTTACTTATTTTTAAAAGTTAAATCATTCAAATATATTTGATAAATTAAAGCTTTTATTGTTTATCATATTTTTTAGATAATTTTAATTGTTACTTTCTATTAGAATTAATGAAATTTCGTAAAATTCTTCATTTAAAGTATTGAGTTCTAAAAAAAAAAAAATTAAAATATTAAACGAGGCGGGGCACCCGTTACTTGTCCTCGTCCCAAACCGACCCTGGGACAAAGTTACCCATCATGTCCTCGTCTGGAATACCCGATTAAGCGAATAATCCGACCTCATTCGAGGAGGGGCGAATATCGAATTTGTCGAATTTTTTTCTCATCCCTAAAATGGACCAAAATATCTATTGACTTTTTTCTTTTCATATTCCCCACATGAAACTATTAAAATGGATTTTTTTTTTTCTTGACATATTGTCATAATGAAATGACAATAATGAGGAGTAAATGAGAGAAGTTGACATTTAGAGAGAGGACTTTTGGGAAAGAGAAAAGTTGAATGGAGCTTGTTTAATACAGTTTAAAATTCAATTAAAATTGAAAATGTGGTCGTCACTGAATTTCACCCGTCTAATAAAAGTCAACAATAATAGCTAGTTTTTCAATTTTAATTCGATTTTAATCTCTACCCAAAAAACCAACTTCTACGAAGTTTGTGAGAAATGATTTGAACTATGGCTAATGTTATTTAGTCTCATTAGAATTATTTAGGTGAAATCTAATTTCACCTTTATTTAAATTATCATCTAACGCCATTTAAATTGAATTTGTAATTTCAACGGGTTACATAATATTACTCTTTAATGAATTAATTTGGAAAAAATTATTGGAAAAAAATTGCAAATATCTATTATTTTATTATACAATAGTAACAAAGAAAGCTAATATAGAAAGAAGTGATTTTGTCGAGAGTATAACAATACACTTTAAATTGGTTAATCAGTTCTAGATTAGATAATGAAAAATTCTCCATCCACCCTACAAAATTATAATAGAAAAAGTCAAAAAGTATTTTTATAATTTACTCTTTATTTTATTTTAAAAGGAATCACGTAAAATAATCTAAAAAGATTAGTCAGATTCAAAAAGATAGCTGCAAATGTAAAATATTGGAAAAATTATGGCCATGGTCCTCAGTCTTTTGTAAATTTGTATTTGAGTCTTTGTTTAGGCAAAAATAACTAAATAAGTCCCATTCTTCAATTCTCGCACCAATGTTGATTTCTTAGCATATCACGAGTTTTCATATTGGTTCGGTATACATGCATTACACACATTTAAATATGAAAAAAAGAAAAAAAGAAAAAGAAAAAGAAAAAGAAAAAATCACACTTGCTTCATTCTTCTCTTGCATGACTTTTATTCTCTTCCATTTTCTTTATTTAAGTTTGGCCAAAAATATAGATTCGAGGCCAATGGAAGTATCATTGGAAAGTCATTGCCTTTTTTAGTTAAAATATCTTATTTCATGCGAACACATAGTCTTGGATGCAATCTACACTTCCTTTTACTAAAAAAAAAAAAAAAAAAAAATTGAAAAACCTACCATTAAAAAAATTAAACATGACCCTAGACATCACTTATAGTAAAGAAGGGGCACAAATATTGCAATTTCACAATCCTTCGCCTCACTAAGGTATAATTTGACAAACTAATAGCGATAATATAAAGCAATCATGCTACGTGTACATTTTTTTTTACATCTTTGTTAGCGCTCTTCCACGTGGATTCATCAAAGTTGTTAATTTTGAACTCATCTATTAGATTATTGCACAAATTTCTTTCACATAGTGAGTATGTCAACCACGATGTCATTCAAGAGTGTACATCTAGCATTATTCTAATATAAAAGGGTATATTTTTTCGAGTCTCCAACCATTTTCCCAACATTTCATTCGCGACACCCATTTCTTCGGTCTTTTAAAAATATACATGCAGTATCCTCAACTACCAAAAAAATCTATTTAGATTTTAAATTTTCAAGCGACACGCACGTGATTTTTAACTTAAAAGGTAAAATTATTCAAAAAAAAAAAATTCCTTTATTTCGAACTTAAAATCGTGACTATTTCTAATTATATTAGATATTACTCTTTTATTGATAATTTTACCCTTTAAGTCATACATCACGTGGATTTTGTGTGGCCAATTAACGTCATAAACTTTTTTATGAGGTCGAAATATGCGTACAATGTTAAAAAGTTGGGGGCATGATAGCACATTTAGTCTCTGTTTGGGAGAAATTAAAATCAGATTTTGATAAATGTAGTTAAAAAGGTGTGAATCCCACAAATATACACTTGAAATTATTTTTACTTGAATTAAAATCTTAACTGAACTTTGGGCTTATAAAAGGAATTTTTACTCATCCGTTACATTCTGTTTTTTCCTACCATTTCCCTTTAACAGCATTTTCCTCCCTCCAATTTTTCTTTCCACCACACCAAACTTCCACTCAGATCTAGAAACGGTGGAACGACTTAACGTAACGCTACTAAAAAACTTTACTGCGTTTTTAAGGACTCTACGCTACACACAAACATTGCCTATTTTTGCTTCTTTATCTGTAATTGAACGTTGATCATCAGCATTCAACGCTCTGTAACTGTGCCTGTCACCCAAGAGATTTCAAGGTTAGTAGAATTTAAATCTATTGAATTTACTCTGTAATGTGCTAAGTGCCACTATTATTTGTAGGTGGTTATTGTTATTGGGTTTGATTGCAGTGAAATTGCAGGTGTTGGCGAAGTGGGTTTGTTGTTTTTGTTCGTTTTGTTTTTGTATATGTTTATGATATATCTGTTCGTTGCTTGCTTGATTGATTAATTGAATGGTTAGTTTTGTATGATCTGGTAAAATGCATCTATATGCTTGCTGAATCTGAATTGTATGAATGCAATTGAAGTTTTACTTTGCCGTCTTCTGATTTGGATCGGGCATATGGCGGGCTGTCTGTCTCGCCATGTCACTATCTGTATACGGCACATGCGTTTTCAAATGTTATATCTAATTATGTGTTTTAGCAGAGGGAAAAATAAATTTATGGAGGGGTGTGATTGGTTTGACGAATGATGCTTCACTAATGTGGGATGCTTTGATACTTCTCCACGAAATTTATGAGAGAACTGTAATCAGACTGTATTTGGCTGGTCTCAGTTTACGAAATTTTTTAGGAAAAGGTGAAAACTCATGCGACTTGATACGCTTAGATCATAGTTCATAGTTGAAACAGTTGCCCAGGAGTCGACCAGAAGCATAAGTGGAGCTTTTCAATTCTGTTTTGACATGAATGAAGTAGGGACTTGCTTAGTTCCTTGAATAAAATTGTATTTTGACTGCCCAGAAGCAACACAAAGTATGAATTACTAGAAAAAGGATTCAGTCATATATATCATTAGACAAGCATTTTAGTTAATGGGATTTGCTTGGAAGCAGTTAGGTGCCACTATATGCAACATGATTTTCACTGTGCACGTCGTCGTAATTTTGGAGTTACTGTTGCTCACTGACTCTCTTTCCACAATAATATCTGTTTGAAAAAGTACAGAGGAAATAAAGCTGGAGTCGGCACAGGAGACACAGGCACTGAAGACGTCAGGAATTGGTCAGATCCGATATCGATCACCATCGGCTGCTGAACTTTTAGAATCTCAACAAGGCCAAGCCGAGCTACTTCAAATGGAGAAAATATCGAGGCGAACCAGACATGAGACAGTCTATGACAAGATACAGAGATATCGTTGTGCCATACTCTTGATCTCGGTCCCTGTCATACTCATCACTCTTCTGTGCTTTCTCATACCATCGCGCAACTCTGCCAGTTCAATCGAGTCCTTTCCTCGCAAGTTCTCTCCGAATCCCAAAACTAGAGGCTATGCTGTGATTTTTGATGCCGGAAGTTCTGGTAGTAGGGTCCACGTCTTTTGCTTTGACAAGCAATTGAATCTTATTCCTATTGGCAAAGAACTCGAGCTTTTTGTGCAGGTAAGTTTTCCATGCCCATAGAGTGACTGACTTAAACTTTCTTTTGTCATGCTCCAATTCTATCTATTGAAAAAATGTAAGGATGCTAAAAACCATGTTCATATCATGTAGCGCCCCATACATCTGCTCAGGGGGACCAGAAAATGCCCTTTACTATGTATTTATGGTGTTATATGCAGTTATGATTGCTTTGTTGCCTCCATTTAATTGTACATTTTGCTTAAATATAGCTCTGAATGATTGTATTTCTACTTGGAGACGCAGTAATTTACATATAAATGATTTGTTTTTTCCATCTTTATTGTCTATAGTGTTGGGCATATGCCTTAAGAAGCTCTTATTGGCAGAATTGATGCGATCTAGAAGAGCTAGTAAGAAGAGGGAGAGAGACAAAAGTTAATGTGGTCTGACGTGGTTGCAAAAGATTAACTTTATTGATATATTAATAATTGAAAGAGTGGCAGAAAATGATATACAAAGTCGACCCACAGATTTTAGTGGAAATAAGGCTTGGCTTCGTCTTCTTCTTGTTGTATGACCTAAAGGAGTAGCACTGAGCCTGTGGGCTAAAACTTACAAGAACTGCTGTTATACGAGTGTCTGTGTATTTATGAATATGTAAACACAAACATTTTAAACGCGTAAATAAATGCACAAACATGTCATAGAAAAATCAGTATTTTAAAACTTCTTTTTATTTTCCTCATACTCTGTGTTTATCATGTCTCAGTCTAATTTTGATATTATAGAAAAAACCAGGTTTGAGTTCATTTGCAAATGACCCCAAGGCTGCTGCTCACTCTCTGCTAGAGCTTTTAGAGAAAGCAGAAGCTGCAGTTCCAAGAGAATTGCAGCATGATACACCAGTCAGAGTCGGGGTTAGCAGTTTTCTGCTTCAGTACCTTCGTGTCATTAATTTTTATTTTTTATTGCTGAGCCATTCATGTGGAATACTAATTATGATGTCTATACAGGCAACTGCAGGTCTTAGGCAACTAGATGGCGATACACCAGACAGGATATTGCAAGCGGTGAGCGTGTTTCATCCTTAAGATTTTGCCTCATTTTCTTTCCATTTTAGTTTTTTTGTCGGTAAATATTTATTTACTCAAAATTCCTTGCTAAAAGGTAAGGGATCTTTTGAAGAACAGAGGCACATTCAAGTCCAAGGCAGATTGGGTCACTGTTCTCGATGGAAATCAGGAAGGTGCTTATCAATGGGTATGTCATTGTAAAATAGTTTTTCATGTGCTTATAATACTTCTGGTTCCCAAACTGTTCATATAATAATGAAATAAATGTGCTTCTCTCTTTTGGTACACTTCATAGAGAACAAGAAAGAAGCTTGGAAGATCACTGGTGAGGCAGTTGATATTATTTATCAATAGATCCCAGATGATATATGATCATTAATTTACTGTATAGAACAACAAAGTGTCAATTGTCATAAAGAAGTAAAAATTTGTCGAAAACTGCAAAATTTTTGTTTGTTGAATGGTAGAATTATGGAAATCGTAACTAATGAAATTGGATGTTGCCTGTGAAAGGAAAATAGAGAGATGCTAAAAAAGAGAAATTGTTTGTGGTCTTACCTGAATTTTATAAGAGTTGTTTATTTGACCTGCAGCGGAACTGCACTTTTAAGATCTGACCGCATAACCGAGCTACTAGTATCTAATTTCCAGCCTATATAGATATCTCAGCTCGTGTTTCATTTTAATACTAGTTAAAAGTTTAGGATTAACAAGTTACAATATATAAGGTGGAAAACATTTAGTCTTCAAATGAAGACGCATTCACATGCTAAAGCGTATTCCTATGGCTGATGAGCTTTACTTAAAGTGAGCTGTACACTTTAAATTACATGGAAATTGCGGTAGAATGACTCACAAGTAACATCGATTGCTTTATTATTATTTTTTTTCTTATGCTGATATATTATTACTTGTTATCAGCTGTGGTTGTGGAATTATTTAGAATTTTTTCATGTCTATGCAGGTGACAATCAACTATCTACTAGGGAATTTGGGTAAAGAATATCCGTCTACCGTTGGAGTGGTTGATCTTGGAGGCGGATCTGTACAAATGGCATATGCCATCTCTGATGCTGATGCTGCTAAGGCTCCTAGATTATCAGATGGAGAGGATACTTATGTGCAGGAAATGTATCTCAAGGGTAGAAAATATAACCTTTATGTCCACAGGTTTATCTCTCTCTCTCTGATAAATTAATATTTGTTCTTTGTAGAGGATCACTTCCTGGAATAGCATTCCATGGAATACGTCTCCCCCTATGTAACTACTCTATCTTGCTACCCCCTATGTAACTACACTATCTTGCTAAATGATTGAGCTTTTCATTCCTTCCTTTAAGAGTATAATGGCTGATTAGAATTTACTCTTTCGTTATAGAGGAAATATCCTTTTATGCCCCCTCTATATATAACTTATGACATGTATTTGATGAACAGTTACTTGCACTATGGCTTACTGGCAGCACGAGCTGAAATTTTGAAGGTTGGAAAATCTGGCAATCTATGCATCTTGTCAGGTTATAATGGTATGTTTCTTTTTGTTCTGATTTCACATTAAATATTGGGGCAGAATGGTGCTCATTGTGTGTGTCTATCGATCGAGTTGATGTTGATGTTGTTACTTTCATTCTCACAAAGGTTAGAGATACAGTTAAATCAGTGAACCCTAAATTCCTTGTAAACCATATTAAAAAATATTAATTTCTATAACTTAAATCAATATGATAGACCCTAAAAGGAACATAAAATTGAAAATTAATATTCACTTTGCCAATGCTTTGAAGAAAGCAACATGATAAGAGCACTACAACATAGACTACATATCAACCACTTAGTGACACTGCCTGCCTTCAGAAGTCGCAAATACTCGCTGATAGGATTCTATTATTGCTTCCTGTTCATTTTGTAGTACAATTCACAAGGTTTCTTGGGTGACATATAACTCTTAAGTGTTACTTTTTTTTATACATCTTAAATGGTATTATGCCATAAAGGGAAAACTTTGTGCCTTCAAAAGTTATACACTTGCAAACTAATGTGAAACAAAGTTATCGAGAAAGTGAATCATATGATTTCTCCAGATAAAATTGTTTGTTCATTCATGCTCTTCTCTGCTATATGGCTAAGGATCTGGAGGGTGTTGGAAAGTTTACGTGTCAATTCATCACTATTTAGCATAACAAGCAAGGCAAAACTTAATACCAGAACAAAATAGGGGAATTTTTTTCCCAAAATAAGACCTTCATAAATTATTTTAGCTATAACACACTTGTTTGGTCACTTCACCATTAAAATCCCATGTCCTGGCCAACGAGATATTATTTTTAAGTGGTATCTTAATGGGACAATATCCCTTTTTGGGTCTCTCTCTTTCACTAGCTCGAATAGGGAATAGGTTCCACAAATAAGCTGCTGAAGCACAGTGCTCCAGGGTTCTCAATGCAATTGGCTTCCTGGATCAATAGTTGATAAAAATAGTTATATATTAATGAATTATTGGTTGATGATTGACATCTTTGCGTAACTCTTGATAATAAATATAACCTTTATCCATCAACAATAAAAAAAGAAAAAAGGAAAAATACAATGTGATGTTTAATTTTCATATTTTATCCAATTTTTTTCTCTGTGGAACACTTGTGATAAGGCTATTAATGGCTTGGGCATGTACTTCTGCTTATTTATTAAACTTAATTGAAATTATTGTGCATCACAGGTTTGCGTAGATTGTGCACATGTTACAATCAAGCTGATTGCTTACAAGTCGATCATAGTAAAATGTAGGTTCTGCCATTACAATCATATCACATAGTCAGAAGACTCAAAACCATCTCTTTGGTGTTCTTTCAAATAGAAGTGTGAGTCTAGTAGAGGAAGTTTAGCAGACTCATTTTGTGACGGTTCACATGAACTTTATTTCACATGTTTCCCTATTGTCCTCTTATTTTATATGAAAAGGATTTTCTAGCCCTAACTTTTCTTCTTGCAGGAAATATTTTCAGAAACTAGCAGTATTTGTAACTTTGTTACTATTATTATGGCATTTTTTTTCTATAATTTTCTTATTTGGTAATAAAGTTAATCCTTATGGATCCATTACATTTTCCACACAAGGTTTGTACAAATATGGAGGAGAAGAATATGATGCATCTGCTGTCTCATCTGGTTCGAGCCTGAATGCATGTAGAGAAGCTGCTAATAAGGCTCTTAAAATTAATGAACCTACATGCACCCACATGAAGTGCACTTTTGGCGGGGTGTGGAATGGCGGAGGAGGGGATGGTCAGAAAAATCTATTTGTTGCTTCATTTTTCTTTGATCGGGCTGCTGAGGTATAAATATGTTTTGTTTTAGACGCTTCCAAAAGTTCTACCAATTCAAAGTATTCTTCTTTCACAGCATGTTTGGTAAGCAACACCAAATGGGATTGGAAAGTACTATAAACAAGATTTTACTTCTTATTCTTATTTATTATTGACTAGCCCCATCGACTTCTATGTACCAAGCATGCCCCACGGTTTAAGTAAAGAAGTATTTCAGTTGTCTGACATCATATGAATGCATTACTTGCACATAGGCCGGTTTTGTGGATCCTAAAAAGGCCGTTGCTAAAGTCCGTCCAGCTGATTTTGAGGATGCAGCCAAAATTGCATGCCAAATGAAACTGGCAGATGCTAAATCTAGATATCCTCGTGTGGATCCAGATAATTTACCGTACTTATGCATGGATCTCGTCTATCAATACACACTGCTCATAGATGGGTTTGGTAAGTGATAATGCTACGATCTGTTTGATAACTCACATCTAGAATTCACGTTGCTTAATTTTATAGACAATTTGTTTTCATTGAATAGGCCTTGACTCAAAGCAAGAGATCACATTGGTGAAAAAAGTCGAGTACCAAAATTCACTGGTTGAAGCAGCATGGCCGCTAGGCAGTGCCATTGAGGTTATGTCATCGAAGACATGATTGCAAGTGACAAAGAGTCCAGTTGCATGCAGTTTTTTTACCGTCTCTGGTTCATAAGTAAAGCCATCTGCGGGTCAAGAATGCTGCCGCTTCTGGTAGATATCCTTTCGTTTCATCTCGTTATCAAGTTTTGAGTTTTTGCTCACGAAGGATAGAGAAAAATATTCATTTTTCTTCGATTACATTGCAGAATATGCCAATTCATAACTTGAATGAATGATGGTTTGACAATGATTAGATTCCTATTAAAACTATGAATTTTGGCTCACTTTTGTAATGTGGGACTGAGAGCAAATTTAGTTCCCTTTTTACCCTGACAGAAGAAAAATGAAAATTGTCTCTTTAATTTCAAATGATAATTGATACAATGTTTTTGCGTATCAAGCTACCAGAATAGAATAGAAGTCGTGTGAGACGATTTTAGTAAGTGATCATTTAAAGAATAACTATTCAGTCTCGTGCTTTGTACCTTATGCGTTAGTGGAGTCACATCACAACATCCAATGAATAGAAGCGCATACTTTATTGGACAATATGATATTGATCTAATAATAGACCGATACTTATTAGATATATTATCATATTTATATTAGTATTAGTTAGAGTTGAACGTACATTGTAAGTTATTCTGAAATATTTTGTAAGTGCTGTAAAATTAATATTTGATACTAATTTATTGTGAGGAATTGATAATCTTAAACAAACTAAAGAAAGTAAAATTTTGGATAAAAATTTAAAAGAAGAAAAATTGTACTCTCAAAACTCAGCTTCTATAATTCAAATTTTTTATAATGGTTAAATACTACAAATGAACGATATTTTTATACTACATTTGGTACATAAACATTAATTGTTAATACATGAATTTAAATACCCATTAAAATTTCTAAATACATGAATATAAATAAATTTATCTATAATAACTCTAGATCATGTAGATCAAGATTCATCAAGTAAAGATTCATTGAGCTAGATTAATGTAAATGTTAATTAATTAAGAATTAATTAAAAAAATCATACTTGATTAGGATTTTAGTATTTATTATATATTTGAAAAACGAAAAGATATTATTGAAATAATTGAATTGTAATAGGGTTAAAATCGTCCAAAAAATAATTCTGAGAAATATTTAGTACGTTGCTACTTGTAGTGAAATATACTACAAACCCACGGTAACGTGATCACGTAATCAACTTGGACATCTTTCACTTTGTCATGCAATTATATAAGCTCCGTTTGTCCCCATTATCCTAAAAATTTATTCTTCTCTTTTATTTTCAATCATACGATCTTCCATAAAATTATTAATTTTACACGTAAATCAGAAACTTTTCTTTTTTCTCAACCATGCACTCTCAAAAAAAAAAAAAAATTTATTCCAAAAATTATAATTTCAAATAATATGGGCCAAATGGGGACTAAATTAGATGAATTATCAATTAATTGATGTGCCTTATTATCTGTTTTTAGCTTATGTTAATCACATATATATAAAAAATAAATCTAAATGTACAACATTGATTGACAATCATATGTTGTCAAAATCCTATAATGTGATGTAAAAAATAGTTTTCTAAAATAGATGGATATGATGATATCAAGCACGATATTGTCAACCAAATCTAACTTCTCTAGTAAAGCTCTTAATTCAGAATATATCAAAGCTTTGTCTCCATGATGAAGAAATCATGCATCTTTGAAGTTAAGGGGACATCGAAACTTGAACTCGTGTTTCTTCCAACTTGCAAGACTGCAGAACTTCTTTCGATGTTCTGAGTATTTATGTTTACAAGAATTTGAAAGAAGCCTTCAGTCTCTTGAGATATTGAAAATATGACATTTATTTGCCAAACAACATGAATCTGCAAAACTTAAATCCATGGCACCACTCAACTGTGGACTTTAGGCACAGCATCATCCAAAACCGTGGATTGAGGCAAGTCCAGAAAAATTCCCCCAATTGACAGAATTCGATACCATTACACGTATAACTCAAGATAAGAGGTCTTCGGCTATATAATGACATAAAACTTGCCATCAAGTTCAAAATACAAGTCTCAGTTGAAGAAACTGGAAATAATCAGTTACTATGCTCACGAAAACAGCACCATTTGACCAGGTATAAATGAACATCAAGTATGCCGCTAGTGAACAGAACCACTAGTTGCTATCTTTTCACTTTCGGGAGTCTCCAAAGGAGCAGCCACAGGGCTACTGCCAGCAGATATCCTGTCAATCGTGGAATCATCAGCACTTCTTGTCACCTTTGCATCAACCACATTCATTAAGGAAGTCATTTTAGGGGAACTCGAGCCAGAAACATGCTGATCGGATTGCTTTGGCTTATTCAGAGCATTGCAATGTGGGCAGTAGTAAGTTATGTAAGAAAAGTCTTCTTTCCTTGCAAGCCCTGCAAACATGAATAAAGATGAAGTAATTATGTAAAATCAGAAACAGTAGTATAAGTTAATTCCATAAATTCATTTTACCATTGTGCATACGACAGTTTCCACATATAAGTGCATAAGATTGTGTTGGATCCTCTCCCACAAGCAATGCTGCAATTCGAGCAATCCATCCACCATGATGTGTGCTTGAACCAGTTTGATGGTGATGCTCCACAATTACCTGTTGATGCTCGGAAATATCAGGGCTCTCAAACTCCGCATGATTAAGCATTTCTTCTTCAGGATCGTGCACGTTCATGCTCTCGGATTTTGTATTAGATGGCTTTCGATTTCTAAGTCCACTAGTCCTTGCAGCTTCCACTTCATTGCTCTTTCCAGTTGGGGCATTCAGCTTAGACTCATCTGCCACGTAAACTTTCATACCAGAATCTGCACCTAGCTTGGATGCCAGGACAGTTGCAGCAGCTGCCTTGGCTGCTGGATCAAGGTCATACCTCTGCACTGAAGATTCAATATAAGGATCTATGCATTTCAAATCGGCTAAAAGGGGGTGGAATCAGATGCTTTATACATGGAAGTTTTAGAGACCCGACTTATTGACACATTAATTATAAGTTAACTATTCACAGCCAGCATCTTTGAGCAACTACTTCCATTTTGTATATCAGTTTCGATGCACACAATACAAAAATATTAATACAAGCAGAACACACAGCTTGCTTCCAGTCATCACCTGTATTAACTGTTGGGTGGCGTAGTAATTTGTTCTCTCCTTGAGTTCATCTATTTTTGCTTGCCTCTCAGCCCGAAGCTTCGCCAATTTTTTCTCGTCCCTCCTATCACCTGTACATTCATATCAGAGAAACAAACAATTATAAAGCTCTCTCCCACCAGTAAAGTATTTGAAGTTCCACAAAAGAATTCATTTTTTTATAATATCATGGCCAGGAGCCCAAATAGCTGAAAAATACTGAAAGAGAAGCAATTATTATGCAGAGCAGATAAACATGATACTCCCAGTCTTACTTATAAAGGACCATAAATATGTCATAGTTTGGTTTACAGCGAGATGAGGGAGTACAGAAACCAAGTTGCCCATGATGATGGAATGACATTTTAATAGAAATCAAATAGTACGTGAAAACAAGGGAGCAGCAGAAGGGGGGAAAGAGACGGGGGTGGGAGATGAGAAGCATGTAAACAGTCTTCCACAAACTGCCTCTACTCTCATATTTGCTCCTATTGTAATACCCCCAACCACGA
>CAIGRQ010271427.1:0-12507 GCA_903798375.1 Fraxinus sp. D2006-0159 | reverse complement strand
TTTTTTGCAAAAAATAGGCATCAAATGGGTTCTTAATATTTTATTGCTACCGACAATCAACGGCCGCCCGTGCTGACTTAGAATCCTGGATTCGCCCCTGCTGACGTGGTGGTGGATCTGGCATTGTTGGCAGTGGTGAGGTAGTTGTTGCAAATAGTTTGCAGTACATATGGTGGATATGGCAGTGACGTCGTGGTGTTGGTGGCAGCGACGATCGAGTGAGACTAATAGTGTTTGTGACTAATAAATTGGTTCATTGTAACCAATAAATTAGGTAATTTGTGGGCAATACATGATATATGACCTATAAAATATGATTGTGACTCGTAATTTAATAAGTTGTAACTCTGAAATGACTTATGATCAATTAATTTGACAATTTGAAACTCCTAAATAAGTTGAGACTTATAAAATTTATAATTTATGACTGATGAATGATAACTTATAAATACTTTGATTTTGTGACCGATAAATAAACTGTGATCTATAAAAAAATTTATTTGTTATCAAAAAATAAATTGCGACTTATAATTTTTTTAATCCGTGATAAAAAAAAATAATTTGTGACCTATAATTTATTTGAATTGTGACCGAGAAAAAAATATAATAAATTAATTCGAAAATTTGTGACCAAATTATGTGGAATTGTGACCTTACTATATTTAATTAATTATTTTATAAATAAATTTAAATAAGTATCTATTTTTTTTGAAATTTTAAACATTTTTTTCTTAATTTTGAAATGAGTAATAATTAAACATTTACTTGTGAATTTTTCCCTATTAAAATGGGTAAAGCCATTCACCTTGTATAAGCGTTAAGGAGACAACATCGCCCAAGACAAAAAGTGTCTCCCTAAACATGTATATGGCCGCGAATCACCTTGTATATGTAGCATAATCCCTTAAAAATTTCATCAAAAAGTACACCATATCGGAAGCTCCTCTTCTGAATTGCCAAATGAATAGATATTGATACATGATGGCATTAATAGTTATTCAAGATGACCTATGGGATGAGAGCCACTTGATATGCACTCCACATAAAATACAACATGATAGGTCGTATACCACCACGATGCCGTCTACCACCATAAGATCGTTGACCCCCATGAAGGCGTCGACCCCCATGATGCCGTCTACCATGAGGCTGCCTACCACCATGAGCCCTCTATGATCACAAAAATCGTCTACCCCCATGGGATGTCTACCATTATAAGGTTGTCGACCACATGATGCCGACTACAACCATAAGGCCTTCTATGTTCACATGAGCCGTTTACCATGAAACCCTCAACGTTTACATAGACCGTCTACCACTATGAGGCCAACGCTACACTTAACCATACAAATGGTAATAAGCTGGACGGCAATCGCTCAACGGCAAACGTGGGCATAATCAACCACTTGAGGAGTAGGGTTCACCCTATCAGAACGTGGGGAAAGTAGGAAGGTTTACGTGAGACACGTGGCACCATTAACTACTGAAGGAGTGCCATCAGGTGCCTATAAGTACCTCTAAGGTGAGAAAGACATGGACTCTTAGAACTCGAACTATTTGCATTCCAATTATATTCTTCCTACTTCTCAAAACCAGTTAATGATTCTCACGTCGAAAGTACAACGAGGGAGAAAACCCCGACTTCATTTTGCAGGTAGCATTCACTGATTGGAGTAGCCGGAAAAACCTACACGTCGAGGAGAACGCGGAGGTCTATCTCGCTACGATTTCAAATGTGATTAAATGATATTTTTGAGTTCCATTTTATGAAAAAAATAAATTAGCATAGTAATTTTCTTGAAAATACATGATTAATAGGTAGAAAAAAATTTGAATTTATATTTTAAAGTTATTTTATTGAGACAGTGTATTACCCAAAATGTACTTAAAAAACGGAGCTCGGTTAATGCTTTTGACTGCAGTCCTCGTTGCACAGAACAAACTGATCGGTCCTCGAGTCCAAATGCGCCTCCGTTCCCGCCAAAATGAACCCATTTCCGTGTTTGTTTCCCGCCGAATCTTAAAGCCCTAGATGCAAAATACAGAAAAATTCCTCTCGCTCCACCTCTCTCTAAATCAATCCACACATACATACTCACACAGTGAATCGGAGGCGAAGAAGCCATGGATCTGAGCGACGAAGTCAGGACCGCGCACAAGCGAACTTTCCTTAAGTTCTTCGAACAAAGTGTAAGACTCAAAAATTCATAATTTCTGTAAATGAAATCTTTATTTTCGTAAAAGCAAGTAAAAACTCGTTAATTGATTTCCAGGAACTAAACACAGAGCTGAAAAAGTCATTTGACAAAATGTCCGCTCAAAATCGCCGCCGGTGTATCATCAATCTCGCTCATTTCTACCACTTCAGAGAAGGCTCCGATCTGGCTCGTAGGTATGTACGCATATACACGTATATGTTTAAAATACATATGTAATCCCACTCATGATTTAATCAAGGAATTCCCGATTTTTAATGATTTAAGTTGTTTTCCTATGTTTTTTGTTAAAATTGGTAGGCTTCTGCAGAACCCGAGCGAATATATGCAGCCTCTTTGTGATGCTGTGACTGATTTGGTCCGCGGCATGAATGCCAAGTACCTGAAGGAAGGAGAGCAAATCCTGGTCGGGTTAGAGGGTCCATTTGTTTCGCGGAGGGTAACCCCCAGAGAACTCTTGTCGGGGTTTATTGGTTCCATGGTCTGCGTGGAGGGAATTGTCACTAAATGTACTTTTCGTTTGCACTTGAAAATCTCATGCTCATTTCATTCAATTATATACAAATATGTGCTGTATTTTGTGCTTGATTCTTTCTTTAGGTAGCATAGATGGAAATTTCTAAAATTTGTATGGTGGAGTGGGGCAATGGGTTTTAAACTGCTTCATCACCAGTAGGGTTAATTATTATTGCTTCAAGTTGTTTAAAAACTAAAGAAATTTCGATGCCGGTCTTTAACATATTCATCAGGCCCAGGTAGAAAGACACTGATGCATTATGTTTCCCTTAAAGTGAACGATGCACTGTGTTTTCTTTTGTTTCTTGGTTGGAACTTCTAAACGACTGTCAGTGTTAGCCAATGGTGGGTCCATAATATTCTTCATCCTGACAAGGTAATGCCAAGTAAAGTTAGTAACATCAGAATATCTTTGATACGGATCACGAATAATTGATCCAGAATCATTGTCAAATGCTCATGGATTTCAGTTTCCGTGTAAGCCCCAGTTACTCACTTTCTCTGCCTAGAATTCTTCGGCATCACTTATGGTTCAGTATCAAGTTCAACAGGAGGTTCTTAGTAATGTTAGGATGAAGGAGGTGAATTGGAGAAAGAATTGTGGTTTTTACTAGTGGCGGTTCATAAAATATATATTTTTGAACTCTGAAAATAATTACTTATTACTTTCTTGTTTCTATAGGTGCTTGTGTTCTAAACTTGCATTGACATGGTGTCTGTTACAGCTTTAGCACTGTTGAATGCCATTATCATTATAATGGCTTTTGCCACATCTTTTCAATGGTCTTAATGTGTACTTTTACTGCAATTGACTAGAAACACTAAATATCACGTTGCAGGGAAGCAAATTCTTGTAGCTGAGATCAAGCTTTAGGGTAATAGATGCTGTTATGAAGCTGATTAATTAATTATTTTTTCATACTGAAATATGCTGCTATGCAGATGGTTATGTTTTATCTTTTATTGTACACTTTCCAGATCCTTCTCTGATAACAGAGATCTTCTTTCCCTTCTGAATGACTGTACTAGGCATATGAGGTGAAATAGAAGTTGCACTTATTCTAGCTTAATCATTTTTAAAGAGGCGTTTTTATGTTGTTTGGACACATCTTATGTGCCTACTTCATGTTCAGGTTCTCTTGTAAGGCCAAAGGTTGTTAAGAGTGCCCACTTCTGCCCCGCCACAGAAAAATTCACACTTCGCGAATACAGAGACATTACATCCAACATGGGCTTGCCAACTGGTTCAGTGTATCCAACACGGGTAACCTCCATGGTTTTGTCTTTTCTTTCCCTCTTCCCCTGTTCACATCCTTTCTGATTTCTGACAAAAGGGAATTCTTTATGGCATTAATATGTTCAGGACGAGAATGGCAACTTGTTAGTGACTGAGTTCGGGCTATGTACTTATAAGGACCACCAGACATTATCAATGCAAGAAGTGCCAGAGAATGCTGCTCCTGGTCAACTTCCAAGAACGGTGGATGTCATTATAGAAGATGACTTGGTGGATTCATGTAAACCTGGAGACCGTGTGGCAATTGTTGGAATTTACAAAGCCCTTCCTGGAAAAAGCAAGGGCAGTGTGAATGGAGTATTCAGGTCGCTATGTGTATACGCAATTGTCTGTACTCATTTATTTCACCATTTTTTATCAATTATACTTAAAAAATCTTGATTACCAAATTTGTAGGACTGTCATCGTAGCCAACAATGTCTCTCTTCTCAACAAAATGGCACAGAACTTACAGTATTCAAGTGACGACATGAAAAACATTAGAAAGATATCTGAAAGAGATGATGCATTTGATTTGCTTGCTAATTCACTTGCACCTTCTATATATGGGCATCTATGGATAAAGAAAGCAGTGATTCTATTGATGCTTGGAGGAACCGAAAAGAACTTGAAAAATGGAACTCACTTGCGGGGGTAATACTAGTTCTTGAATTGGCTAGAACAAGCACTGTATAATTATATCCCACATTTTTTATGCATAGTTGTAAGAATGTCTTTTCCTGCTTTATTTATTCTCATGTTTCTACATGCTAGACATATTGCATAAACCTCATATAACTTATTTGGTTAAGTCCTCACAAGTAAATCTTGTTGATTATAGTGATATAAACATGATGATGGTCGGCGATCCTTCTGTTGCCAAATCCCAGTTGCTGAGAGCTATCATGAACATTGCTCCTCTAGCCATCTCAACAACTGGTCGGGGTTCTTCCGGAGTTGGTTTGACAGCTGCAGTCACTTCTGACCAAGAAACAGGTAGGATATTCGCAGAAAAATGCAAGCTTTATTTGGTGATTACTTATTAGATTGGTATTCTTGATATTAGGGGAAAGAAGATTAGAAGCTGGAGCTATGGTTCTTGCTGATCGAGGCATTGTTTGTATTGATGAGTTTGACAAAATGAATGATCAAGATCGGGTTGCAATACATGAAGTGATGGAACAACAGACTGTAACAATTGCCAAAGCTGGTATTCACGCATCCTTGAATGCTCGGTGCAGTGTAGTAGCAGCTGCAAATCCAATTTATGGAACTGTAAGTCCTTCAAAGCATATGGGGAAGAAGGAATGTTAACTTGCATCTTATATTTCATTTAATTTGTCTTCTGCTTCATGTGTACAGTACGACCGTTCGTTAACTCCGACAAAGAACATTGGACTTCCAGACTCTTTGCTTTCTCGTTTTGATTTATTGTTCATTGTTTTGGATCAAATGGATCCTGGGATTGATCGTCAAATTTCTGAACACGTGTTGCGTATGCACCGATTTCGTTCAGTGGTAGATGGAGGTATGCAGCTTTAGTTTTTGATTGAAATTTAGACGTAGTTCTAAATTATTTGACATTCCGTAAGCGAAGTGATGTATATTTTAGGCAGCTCAATGTTAGATGGCAATTCAAGATATGAACAAGAAAATGAAGCCGAAACAGATTCGACCGTCTTTGTCAAGTACAATCGAATGCTACATGGGAGAAAATCTGACAGAGGTCGTAAGCGTGATACCCTCACCATCAATTTTCTTAAGAAGTACATTCATTATGCAAAAAACAGGATTCAGCCTGAGCTTACTGATGAGGTGATGCTTCTTTAAATACCAATCCGCAAAAGGCATAACTACTAAACGTTTGTGCAAATTGTTTGATCCGTTCTGTGAAATTTAAAATTTTGAAAGCCTGTCCTGCGCTAGTGATGGCATATAGTTAGTGGAACTTCATTCATTCCTTGAGATTCTCAAATCACCTTGATATGGCTCCCCCCGATTTATCCTTTACAAATCATCCTCTCCAGGCTTCAGAGCACATTGCAATTACATATGCAGAGCTAAGAAACGCGAGTTCAAATGCGAAGGTTGGTTTCTACTGGTCATATTAGCTGAAATTTATATTTGGTATTTGAGCAGTTGCTATCATTTTCAAATTAACTTGTCTGATCATTTATTAGACTGGAGGAGGAACACTACCAATTACTGCTAGAACATTAGAAACAATAATACGTCTATCAACTGCCCATGCCAAGCTGAGGCTTAGGAGACAGGTAATGGTTATTTTCGGTTCATTATCCATTTGGAAGTAACAAAGTGGCATCAGGCGTGATTTGGCCTAAAACTGAACAATCAATTTAATAATTTAAACTTGTGTATTGTCTTCATTGGCTAATGAACAAAACAGAAAAGAACTATCCACTAGTTTATTGAAAACTATGTATGTACCTCTCAGCATGGTTTTGACTGTTTTCAAGTGTAAACCCTGTTTTGCTGTTGAAAAATAATGTCTCATGAACTGAATTGAGCAGGTTTTGAAGTCTGATGTTGAAGCTGCTCTTCAAGTTCTGAACTTTGCTATATATCATCAAGAGCTAAATGATATGGAGGAGCGAGAGCATGAAAGGCAGAGGGAAATGGAGCGAGAACGTGAAGTAGACCACGACACCACTGACAACAATACAGGTCGTAGTGGTGGTAGAAATGGACCTACCAACGGAGGTTCTACTACTGCTAGAGGGTAAGTGAAATTAATCATCTACTAGGTACAGTTAAATGTGGGAATTTCTTAGCAACATGATTTCTAGTACGGTTTCTGGGAAAGTTATTACAATCAATCAGTATTGTCTGAGAGCAAAAAATGTTCTCTCTTTGCTGGCACTATAGATATTTTTAATGAGATTGTGGTCATTGAAATGAATGGAACAAACAGGGACCGATGTATTGTCTGGTGGATGTATGAAAGATCGATTCATCAAACTTCTTGCATATCATCAAGCTAAGTGCTTGTTTGGATTTGATTACAATCATATTATAATTTAAAGGTCAAAGTCAACTTTATTTTAATTACACATTTTATAGGATCTACAACTACCGACTCATCCACTGCTCATTTTTATTACATTATAGTTTCATTAACACATAAACAAATCCAAACAAGCACTAAGTACAAGTATCATCTTTGTGCGTGTTTTATTATATGCTTCATTTCTGTTTTCCCTTTTCTGGAATCCTTTTCCCATCCTATATAAATCTTTTTACTACCTGTCAAAGAATATAGGAATTTATATTCAAGGAGGCTGTGTTTGAGATGGTGGGTAGACTACTATTATTATGTATTAGGCTGTTTGCTTGGTTTCTTTGATGATCATTGTTTTGTCAATGTGATTATGTTGATATTACTTCTTTTTATTACTTTGGCAAGTGAAACAGAAGCCATGGATGTGGATGCACCGCCTGCAAGCGAAGTCGACATATCCCCAGAGAGGTTTGTCGCTCATACACTACAAGGATCATCAAATTTTTATCTTCAAATCTCGCTAATAGAATGTTATCTTGCTGCCAAGTTGGGGTCTAATGTTTTATGTTAGTTTAATGCTTTCATTTTGCTTGAAGATTGGAAGCATTCAAGGCTGCACTGGGGAGGTATAGGCATGCACAACATGTAGAACAAATGTCAATTGCTGACATTGAGGGGGTTGTTAACCGTGGGGAACCTGTGCCTTACGCAGCAGCAGAGATTATGTCCCTTCTGGAGGTAATGTTGAAATTTACGAAGTAACACTTCCATTCATCTTTTTAGATGAGTATTTAAGTCTTAAGAGGTTTGTCAGTAAGAGGCTTCCCTTTGGGAGTTTTTGAAGTTAAAAGAGTAGTGTGGCTTAGACCACAACTAATAGCAAAATAAAAAATTTCCATCTCTCTACAGATAATGCACGAGAAAGGCAGCTTGATGCTAGTCAAGGATATGAATGCAGTGTACTTTATGTGAAGCCGTCCGATTGAAGCTTTTCTGTTGTTTTGTGATGGTATGCCATTCTTCAATATGTAGCCTAATTTTCTGCTACGAATTTTTCCGGTGGTATGCAATTTTTAACAGTTTTTTTTTTTTTTTTCCATTGCACGTAACTTATTTTTATTTCTGTCCTCATTTTGCTGACTTTTCTGTACAAACTTATTTAATAGATCATTGAGCATGACCAAGCCTTTTAGCCAAGTCAAACCATATTCATGAATCTTTTAATTCACTTGCATTCCTAATTAATACATTAAAAAAATGTTGACATGTAACAGATAAATAGTGATAGATTCGAATATTTTAGTAGTTGAATAGCTTTGGTTGTCAATTATCACATGCTAATGTACGTGTCTTAGTTGTCGATGCGATTCGGGTCGGTACAGATGGTGATGAAGTGATAGTCGCAATGCTTCAGCACGATGCACATATCTTTTGTACAAAGATCTGTCCAAAATAAAATTTCTAGAATGATTGATCTCTCGTCTTTGCAGCAGGCATCAAACGCCAAGTCGAATTTATTGTCAGGAAGCATTAAATATCTACCTACTTATTGAGTGACTGATTGGCATCTAGGAAAAGACGCGATCGACAGATGAGGCCATGTGTCTTCCATCTAACGGTCCTTTACTCTTCCTCTATAAATGCCCACGATTTGTACCTTTGTAAATTTAATGCAACTCCAACTCCATAACTTAAACTGTTTCCATCCCACATTATAAGTGATATCCATATTCCAACGGTTCCCTTCATCGGAGTTCCCCATCTTCGTTTATCGCTTTACCGACTTGATCGTCGGAGTGTTCGCGACCGCTTTCATTGTCATCGAAAAAGGTCTCGAGCGCCTAACATTGTGTTATAAGTGCGCAGGGAGGAGCCTACGTGGAGCTGCTTTTTGTCCATTTGACGGGGTCAATACAGTTACCATTGAACTATTTATTTATGAAGTTTATTTTGTATTTCGGTGGAAGATTAGAGATTTAGGTGCAACTTGTATTAGTCTTCGTATCCGACGGGTTAGCCAAGACAATATCGGTTATTTGGTTTTGGTTAGATTGAATTTTATGAAATATTGGTGTATGATTTCATTTCTTAAATCTTGATTTAAATACATTTTTTATATTCGATTGGATGAATGAGTATTGATTAGTCATTTCTCGATATTTTATTAAAATGATGAAAACTTGGTGTTGATTCGATTATTTATCATGCTTGTTAGTTGTATCTGACCTTCTCGAATGTAACTATAAGACGGAATATTGTACTCTAAAAGGGATGGCAGCGGGGGCAGGGCGCATGCTTGCCCCATTTCCTACCCTTTTTTTTCCCCCAAAAATTCCCAGTTAAAATACAAATTCAAAATTTTAAAATCCAAAACGAATAATGCTCAAATTAACTACATTAATATCCAAAACAAGTACTGGAAACAAACAATGTTCAAAATTAAACATTTGCAAATAGAATTACATTGTAACTAAATAACTACATAAATATCCAAAACAAGTACTGGAAACAAACAATGTTCAAAATTAAACAATTGCAAATAGAAATACATTGTAACTAAATTTCGTTTCGTTATCCAAAATTTAATATTTTTCGATCTTCATAACTTCATTCATCAGCAAAGTTAGAGATGAAAACAAAATAAATATTATACTCAACATCATCATAATAACTATGATTAAAATTTACATTTTTTTTATTCTTCACTCGGTCCCGTCCCAAGATGGGCCGTCCTGCCCCGCCAACCTGTCGGGGTGGGTTTTTTCCTCCCCATTTGGGAGGGGACCCGTCGGGGTTGAGCGGTTTTTTTTTTGGGTCATCACTATACTTAACAAAATTTAGAATTGTAACTTTGGCCACTACATATATATCCAAACATCCAATACACTGTTCACATTACCACATTTATAAGCAAGAGGTTGTGGTGAAGATACTGATTTCTTAACTAATATTGGTGTAATCAACTAAGGCTTCTTACTATAAGTCGATCGTGGAAAGAGTAAGGGCTACTTGAGCGATCACCATGGCGCGGCTCAAGATTCATATAGTAGAAACATCGGACCATCATGATGAGCAAAGTTATGTTGACACTCCGTCGTTTTGAGAGGAGGAAAATATTTCTGTTGTCAGTGGCGAAGCCAGCCCGTTGGACTAGGAGGGTCCTAGAAGTGCAGGTGGCCCACATTTTTTTTTATACATTATTAACAAAAAAAAATTCAAAAAAAATCAAAAAACGTATAAAAGAAAGTACTAATATTTAATTGAGCAAACTCATACCTTATTACAAGCCTCCATTTCGAGTTCTCTGTCAGTCGTGATCCCTTAAAGTGTTCAGTTATTTTCCAGAATCATTCCCGTGTTAATAAGCTTTACATCATTTATGGATTTTGGCCCATTTTCTTTGTCTGCTGTATGAATGATCTCCATGAGGATATAACGTATCAACATATAAACCACACAATTTAAAAGACGAGAGAGAACAAAGAAGAATATCGGTCACCTGGAGCCGTGCAACTGTGGAGGTGGAGAGGTGATTACTGATTAGAATCGTCGCCAGATGGACTGTATGCCCACACCAAGAAAATCCCTAGTTTCTCCCTCTCTGATGTTTTCTTGATTCTATATATGGTGGCGCATAGAGGGATACATTTGAAGCTGATTAAATGCAGAAAAATCACTTCCAAAACTAGTAGTTACTGCATTTTGGACTGGATTTTTAGATTAATTAAAACATTTCTGAATTTCCAAGGAAATTTTAATTGGATTATTAAATTTTAATTTGTCACACTTGGATCATTTAACTTGATTTATTTTAATACTTTTTTATGTGAACAAGTAATGAATTGGCATTCCAAGATGCAATTATGCACGCCATCATTTTCTTTCAATTTGGGTTACGTCAATGGGCGAAATACGAAAAAGTGGTGAAATTTGAAACAAAATTAATGTCTTGTAACTCAATTGATACAAATTGAAATTTAGTGATTCAAATTGAGTTAAATAGTGACTTGGTTTTTTGGTGTTGCGTGTTTGTGTCCAAATAATTTATTTTCTGCTTTTGACAAGATATGAAATTCTTTAATCTTTGTGGTAATAAGATATAGAACGCTTTAATTTTTTCACAACTTTTTTTTTCAAATCTAATTGTGCACATTAACTCAAAATGTCTGCATTCGTCACCAATGTAGAGATCGAAACAAATTATCGTGAATATCACCAAGATCATGGGCATGAAACAGAATGACACAGGTCGCTTAAGTGAATTAAACAGGAGGGCAAATTCGCCATTTCAAGTGATTTGCAATTAAAGTGAAATTTTGAGGATGTCTATTTCTTCAAAAAAAAACAAAAAAAAAAAGTTGAGACGAGATTAATAACGTTTTTGGTGTGTAAGATTCATTAGCAATGGATAAGTTTTTATGCTAAGTAGCTAGGTTGCTAGTTTATCTCTTAAGTTGTTGATTTGGTAAAACAGTTCAGTTGGATGATGTTCTCCACTGCACCCAGATACAGTAGTTAGTATATTATCTTCATTTAGAGTTCAATTCAGTATCAGAAAAATATGGAGAAATTAATCAGCTTGGTGAGTGTGGTTCTCAACAAGTTTAAGGATGCATTGATGTCTCTTCTCACAACTACGTCTATTTTTCTGGATATGCCATTGGGATTTGCCGTTATGTTATATCTCAGAATAGATCATATGGATACTGATTTTATAAATCTTTCAATACTTTTTTCTTCGATATTTCTTATCAGATTTTCGAGGCTAAGGTGTTTAGGAGTTATGCCAAAGAATGGAAACTTTCTAGACCGTTGGGGCCCTTTTCTGTGCATAGATTGTTGGAGATTTCCTCCATCCGACTGGCCTTGGATAGTACCGCCAATTGTTCAGGATGGGAGAGCACCAGCAACGACAAGAAGAAATTCAAATTTAAATATTAATCAGACTTTTGTCGTAAAGGTGTCGGTGAACCGTCCAAATAGTTGGAATTGCAAAATTCGGATTATCAAATGAAGTTTTCCTGGTTTTGATGAAACAAATCAAGTTTCTCTGTGGCGATGATGATATCGACTACTTGTTAATATTATTGAGCATTATTTTATTAATAATGTTTTTTATTTCGTTATTCAAGTTTTGTGACCGAAAATTTTTATTTATGCATAAAATTATAATTTAAATACTAATATTTAGATATTAAAATTTCTCAGCAGGCTGCTCAAATGACAAGATTCTCAGCCTCAGGTCATATAAATTGGGACATTTGATACATAAACTCTAATTTTGGCTGGGGTAATTGGCGCAAAACGTCCCTACCTATGACAGTTATTGTGGAAAACGTTCCTACGTTTGATTTTTTGGTGCAGAACGTCCCTACCTTTGCATTTTCTTGCGCAAAACGTCCTTTTCACCAATTTTTAACATAAAATGACTATTATACCCTCCTATATAAATATGAAAAGAAAAGAAAAATGAAGAATAA
>CAIGRQ010271361.1:0-10350 GCA_903798375.1 Fraxinus sp. D2006-0159 | reverse complement strand
AGGTCAATCAGATCCGATAACAATTTGTTATAAATAATTGAGTCGGTAAAATATTTTTAAAGCATGTTTTTTGTCACTAAAATAAATAAACGAGAAAACAAATAAATTTTGAACAAAAAATTCATCAAATTCAAAACATTAAAAGTTGAAAAGTTTATAATTATTAAACCCGTCTAAAAATTGAAAAGTTGAAAATAATAATTAAAAAAAAACTTAATTTTTTCTTAATTTCTTTAATTTCGGATCGAATATCAGATAACATAACAAATCTGATATAGATTTAACAATCAAATTTCTGTAGGATTATCATATCGAATTTGATCGGATAATTATTCTTATCGGATCGAATATATGTAGATCTAGTTCATATTGATCCTTTTACAGCCCTATGTGTAGATAATAAATGATTAACATTTTGACCGTTGTTCCTTTAATTTTTCTAGATCAACGTTAATTATTTTCATATTAATCTAAATCATTCAATTTACTTATTTGAAAATTATCCAAACCAATTGACAATGCAAGTCAAATATTGCAGCATAAAAAATTGGAATTACGTGATATTTTCTTACACTGATAGTCTAGGACCACATACGAAATGGTTTGATGGGGGCGATTGCACCACATGTGGGAAGGTGGTTGCACCTAGTGAATGTTGGATTGCGCAAACTAAAAGTGAAGCGGGCGAATTGCATTAAAAAAAAAAATCAAATTAAAATTAAAACTATGACATCTTTAGTGTATTGATAGGACAGAAGATAAAAAAAGGTTCGATTTTATTATGTTAGTCAAGGTTTGATCATCGGAGTGACATAATTATATATGTATAAGAGTATGTTTGGTACGGCTTAAAATCCAATTAAAATTGAAAGTATAGCCGTTATTGGATCTCACCCGTCTAATAAAAGTCAATAATAACGGTTATATTTTCAATTTTAATCTCTATCAAACACCCTCTAATACTGTCAATCAGCTCTATCGCGCAGAAGAGGTCAAGAATCTCAGCCCCAATTCTCTTATGTTGTAAAAATTAGTTGATAATTCTTTATGAATATAAATAGAATATGAAAACAAACATATTTGTAGAGTATCTAAATATCGCATTTTTACCTTACGTATGACTTATTATATATTTTGAAATAGGCTAACGTGTCATGAGGCACTTATATAATGGTGCAACTCAATATGTAGACGTACACTCATGAAGGAGCTCATGTGAGTTGCCATCGACGATCTTGTGTATGGAGGACCAAAAGTAGAGTTATTGGCCAAGCTATTACCCAATTGGTCAAAATGAGGACAGAGTCGCTTTTGGTTCCTTGACCGAGGAGTGAAGGCTCGATTAACATGCATATACTAAATGGCGATTTGATCCTTGCAATCGCTCTTATCCATTCTCAATAGGGTTTCCAAATCCACCAATATCGAGATGTAAGTAATTTGAAAAAAAAAAATTACAATTTTTATAATAAAGACTAGTTATCTTCTTTCAAAGTAACTTTATATTAAAATGGAAATAAATTATTAATTATAGTTTTCTTTTTAATATTTTTTATATAAAAAAAATCTAAAGATAAACGTTTTAAGCTTTAACCAATAACCAAACATGCCATGGTTATTAATCCGTACATTTAAACTTTCATTCAACATGTCATATTTATGGGTAAATTAGGGATGTGATTCTCAACTTTTCATATGGTATAGTTATGAGTTCCTAACCTTCAAAAGTGAGGTTTTAGGTCCTCAACCCGTATTTAAAGGTATGAATCCGGTCCCCAAGAAATCAAGACTATCAATATAGATGTTAAAATTGTAAGTGACTATCTCATGATTCACAATTATAGTGCAAATTTGTCAAATTACTTAATTATATTCCATTTAACTAAAAAATGCATGCAATTTTAACGTTTAAATTGACATTTTTCACGTAGAATTTCATCGTTGAATATTACATCCAACATCTGCAAACAAAACTTTTGTTTGGGATGTTCTTGACATTGTATGAGTTTGGATTTGATGGAAAGATGGTGAAGGGCTTAACACACACGCTCGAGTTTTGGGAGTGTGCTTTGATAGACAAACTTTAATAGAAATATTGGTGAATGCTTTGTTTGATGTTGTTAAATTTTTTTGCTTAATTCGTGTAAATGATTTTAACTTGGGACTGGTTACATTATGCTTTCTTCGCTTGAATTGCTAGGGACTAGCAATAAGCTAGTTGGGGGTGTTATAGGAGTGTATAACAGTGCATTTTTAATACTTGTTCATGTTTATATGGTAATGCATAAGTATATTTGGGACTGTTAATGATATATCTTTCTATAGTTAAACAATGGCCAATCCTAATTGTGGTTTTAATAATTTTACTATAGAAATGAAGCCAAATATAATAAAGCCCAAGGCCTAAAAGATTCCTCTCAATTCAACTGGGCTTGACCCGGCCCCCTCAGAAGAAAAGAGATGTGAATGAAGGTAGCAAATCAATGGAAGACATTGTGGGGTTAAATTAAGCCGAATTAGAAGCATATCTGCACTTCATCCGACGTCGTACTGAGTTGATTCACACTACAATAAAAATAGTCATTTGCAACACTAAAAAGACAACATTTGTTGATAAATGTTGTTAAAAGGGTCTTTTGGCAACATTTTAGTAAGTGAATGTCCACATTGGTAAATGAGTTTTAGCAACATTTTATAGAAAAATATTGCGATAGACCCCTTTTTACAACGTTTATTAAGTGTTACGAAAAGTGAAACTTTTCGCAATGCTTGACAAACGTGGCGAAAAGTATTTTTTCAGTTCACTTTTGACAACATTTAAAAAACGTTGCAAAAATTTTTGTATTTTTTTTCCAAATTAAACTATATAGAGGTCAAAAATGACCTGACCCTAAACTAATTCACGCCTCCCTCCAATCATCCCTCTCCCTCTACTTCATTTTAACATCATCTTTAGCACTGCCTATGAATCCATTTTCTGCCACTGTCCGACCACCAAAATCGCCGGACATTGGTCCCAACAGATTGCCCTTAACATCTTCTACAATTTACACCTAACATCTCCCAAAATCATCCAGTAATACCGTAACATCTTCTACAATTTCCACCCAAAATCATCTAGTAATACAGATGAAATCAATCTAGAAAATCAGCAACCTAAAACTGTGAACACTGTTCAAAATCGTCCCCTCCAGCCAACACCTTGGTCGCGGACCACCACTGGTCGACTACCCATGTCTTGCTCACTCCAACTACGATCTCAATTTAGCCCAAACATCAAGTTGTCAATATGATTTTATATCTGAAGATGCTCCAGTCACGATCCCCTTTCTATCCAGTCCGAAGAATTCAAATTCTGCCTCCGTCAGGTTCACCCATGGTCTCGGACCACATGGGTTGACTTCGTCCACCTCAAGTGATCCTTGCCTAGTAATGGGTCCGATCGAATTTAGCCCGGAACATGATGATTTTATGGCTGCAGTTCGAGCTGTGTGCGAAAAATTCGGTACTAAAGGTATTGATGATTCTATATTACTCTAAATGTTTAATTCGACTGATAATACTTCAGTTGGTGATGGAAAATCCATGGGTCAACAAGTAATTGAGCCAATTAACAACTCAAGTTCTGGATTGGATGTAAATCAACAATGTATACGCGATGGGGACTTCCATGGACCAATTGTTGCTCCTGCTCGTGTTATTGAAGGCATGGTCTGGAGATTAATGTGATACTTTTATCCTTATACATAAAACTCCATTTTTCTAGGTATGTTTATTCATTGTTTTTGGACAGTGTTGTTTCTTCAATGCCAAAAACATATTGTAGCTAAAACATAAACTGAGTATTGTAGCTAAAATTTCTGATATTTCTGAGCTGCTTATCTTGAATAGGATCTATAAAATCTGCGGGAGGTTAGGGTAGATAAGTTGGTGCATGGTGTGATGGGAGATTTTTTTTAAGTCGTTTACAACTTTTTAGGCAAGCTACTGATTTTCATTGGCTATGGGCAACAAAAGAATTTGATTGCATCTTCTTCGATGTGGCAGACAAGATGTGTATTGAACTGTTAATAATCATTAGCAATACATTCGGATGGCTTTTTTAAGAACTTGTAGAGATCCTTATCATTGGTTTTGTGTATTGATGATATAGAAGGTTTTCCTCTCTCCTTGGTTTCAATGAAATTCCTAAGCCATAAATTGTATAAATGGTAGTCTGCATCTTTCATACTTTAAACTGGTTGTTTGTAAATTACCAAGCTTCAAAATGTTCAGTGTTTCATAATTTAATTAGGGGCTTATGTTGTTTTGTACTTAGGAATAGTCTCGTTTTCTTGAAGAAGAATGGATGAAATGATTAATGTGTTTTAGATAATATTGACTAGAACTAGAACTCTATTGCATTTTATCTGGAAAGTTACTGTCTCATAATTTATCAATTTGATTTTGCCATTTGATTTCTTTACTTTCTAATGGACCTTAATGTTACGTTTTACTTCAATATTGTTTATGTTTCTCAACAGCGATTGTGGACTGGAAGTAGAATCAATAAAAAAAAAAAAAAAATGGTAGAACATTTGCAGAGTTATGGCTAGTGCTTTTGTGTTGCTCCTGCCCTTTCTGTTTAGGGCCTTTTCACTCCTCTGAGCCATGCCTCACCTTCCATTCTCTCGGTAGGTTCTTGATTTCAGATTATTTTTTGCTTTTCTTGTTTTTGCTCGTGTTTGATTGATCTAGCATTCTTATCAACCAGAGTATATAAGATGGCTGAACAGTTGGGGAATATGAAATTTTTAGCTCATTCAAAAGGAATTCTATCTCTTCAAGAAGAACCCTAGTCCAAAACCTTGTGCTTTTGATGATTTATATGCCATTTGAAATTCAAATGCTTAACTTAAAAAGTAATCAACAATCGCTTATTTATTAATTGAGATGCCAATATTGGATGTGACTCAACCATTCTTTTCCTTATCCTTTTTGCTAATGGATTTTCTGCATTTTTCAGGTAGCTCTTGCTCTGGTTATACTGGATGGAAAAGTGAAGACATAATAATGGAAGGTAGTAGGAGAACTAGAATCAGACATTTAGAGAGCAAGGTGGTTCATATTTTTGGGTAGTTTGTGACTAGCAACTTATGTAGGTGGTGTTATACACATTCTAATGTTCAAGTGTATGGATTCAAAAATTTGTCATGAAATTATCAATTTTTATGCAATTCCAAAATTTATTCATAAGGAGTCATTTTTTATTTCTGCCAATCAATTTGCATAAATTGCTGGAAAAAAAAGCACATACGGCAACGTTTTTTAAACGTTGTCGTAGGGATCCTACTCTACGACAATACCTCAATTTGTAACACACGTCCAAACATTGCAAAAGGTCTTTGGTAATGTTAAAAAAAATGTTGTCGTTCGCTGTTTTTATTGTAGTGTCAAAAGGTGTTGGAAAGCTAACGTAACGTGCTACAATTTCTTCTGAAATAGAACTTTTGTAATTTCCACATTTTCCAAGCGAAAATTGGCCCACAATCTCGGGCAGAAAATCTACAAAATTGAGGAGTCAGATTCGAGATTGATTTTTCTTTCCTTGTATTTGGCTTGAAAGACAGGTAGGTTGGGGAGTTAAACTCTTTTATTAAGCTTTCTTCCGTTTTAGCATGAACTAATTTCTATTTTTTGTTTAGGGTTTGCGATATAGCCTAACTATGCTTATTTGAATCTTTTTTTACTTGACTTAATTAGTTTTAGAAAAATGAGTGATTTGCGTGTAGATTTACATATTAACTAATAAGTATAAATAACATAATTCAATAATTATATAAAGATAAGATGATTTTAATAATATAAACATTACAATCCAAATATAGTTAGAAAACATAGTTAAAAGATATTTCCTAAATGTTACCTCTCTTTCGAGCGGGACTTTTGACGCTGTACGATTTCAAGTTAAAACACATGACTTACGGTCGGTTCTCCTTCTATGGACACGACCATAGAGAGATAAATAACAAGACTTTATCAAGTTGCGAAAACTGATAGAATAGAATATGTATATAGTATATTCTTTGAAGTTGTGATTATCATGGTTATAAAATATCACCTCCTTTTATAGTATTAAATCAACTCCCACAATAATGAACCATAATCCAATTAAAATATAGGTTATACACTAAATTATTAGAATTTCACAAACGGTCACTGAACTTACGCAAAAATAACAAAATGGTCACTGAAGTTCAAAACTTGCAGGAACTGTCACTGAAGTTTCATGCACAATAGTCATGGATGTTGTTACTGCCATACAAGGCCATGTCAACCAGTTAGCTACTCTTATGGAAAAATGAGCACATGTCTCAATCAATACAAACGAGCCACTATCGGTATGAGTGAAGGGATGTCAAAGACATTGAAAACATCCTTTGGTAAATGGAAGAATGTTTCGAGGGTGCAAACATTTTTTTATGAGGAAATGAAGGTGCCGACAAGAACTATGTATCTATCTCATATTGTATCGATTGTGGCATCATAAACACACAGAAATTGAGAAGGGTACCTGTAAAGTTGAAACATTGGATGAGTTCAAAAAGGAGTTAAAGAGGCAGTTTTACCTAGAAAACCAATATTGTCCAAGAAGCCCAAAAGACATTGCAGGAACTGTTTGACACACTGCCAATCCAACCTGGTCTCGCAAGCCCTCAATAGCCTCCTCAACATACGAGCCGACAATAATAAACAACAAGATAAATGCACGATATAAGCTGGTTATGAAACTTCTAACTATAATATGAAACACCATCATACACTTTCCGATAATTTGGCTATAAACAAGCTGTTACAATCTTGCCATGCCACGTGGGCAATATGTTCGTAACAAGTGGCTCTTAGTGAATTTGAGTTGTGTTTAAAAACTTTAGAAGGTTTTTGTTCTCTTAATATCGCAAGTGTACGGTGACAATGACAAGTAGTAAAAATGGTTATGAGTTATCTCACTAGGATTGTGCACCTATAGTTGATTTTACCTGCTATTAACTCTAATTGAAGTGATTAAAACGATAACAATTAATCAAGAACAACTAAATTTAGAAAGCAAAACGAAATTATCAAATTAAAGCTTCAAGATTAGGTTCATCATCTTCCTAATGTTGGAAAATAATTTGTCATGTAGGCCTACATATATAATTAAGTGTGTATTAAAGGCTAACTTAAGATTAAACTCATTTAAATTGATATGACAAGGGATAAAAGTTATTGGATTTTGGGCAACTAATATTATATGTGCCTAATTATGTGTAAAGACCAACTTTCTTTTGATTATATTTAATGGGTCAAAATTTATACATGATTTTTTATTCTCTATACCATCCCATCATCAGACGAATACAAAGACTTCTCTCTGAAGGTAAACCACATTGAAGGGGAAGGTCAAGAATCTGCGAATCTGTAATCGATCTCTATTCCCAGATCAAGGTATGCTTCCACATTCAATTCTCTTCGTGATTTGACCGGATAATCTTGGCAACAAAGAAAAGATTTTCTATATCAAGATTCTTGAGGTTTTAATTTCTAACAAGTGATATCAAAGCATACTTCATATTAAATAATTAAGACACAAGAAATAATTTTAAGGATGAAATTCGTACATTGGGTTTTACAATTTTTAATTTAGGGACACGGATTTTAGTTTGAGATTTCGAAATTCAATTTTGAGGAATTAGTTTTTCAAGTTAAGGAACAGTCACAGTGCTGCTCGTTCGCTAGCCGCCGACTAGCGCTGGAACGCTGAAAGTAGGGTCCCGACACTCGCTACCCACCAGCTAGCTCTCAAGCACTAAAAGTAGGGATCCGACGCTCGATAGTCGCCTATTTATCACTTGTGAGATAGACATATCACTCAACAAATGCCAAGCTAGTGCTCGAGCAGTGTATTTATCTGGCCGAACTCTAATTTGATGAAAATTTCTTTTAAAGGGGCAATCAAATGAAGATTTTGGTAGTATTAGTTTCTTTTAGAAATCTAATATTCTAAAATAGATAAGTTGAAGTAACATGTAAGAAAACTAATCTCTCTTGGTAAATTGATTTATTTGGAATATTAAGATGGGTTGTATGTATGTAAATCATGCAGGTATTGACTAACTTAAAAGAATGTCAATATTTGGACACGTGTGGTAAAGACAATAAGAGATCTAGACCTTACATTAAGGACTGAACAACCTGCTGCTATTATGAATAAGAGTTCTGCTGATGAAAAATGAGGACTTTTGATAAGATCCTTCACATCGCATGATTCTTATGACCATGAAGTGTGGAATTCCAGAAACATTCAAGGCCGTCGTGTCTAAAAAGGTTACTACTGCCAAGGAGTTCCTTGAAGAAATGAAAAACATTTTGTGAAAAACAATAAGGCTGAAACTAGTACGCTTCTGGCGAACTTGGTTTCATTAAGGTATAAGGCTAATGGAAACATAAAGGAGTATATCTTTGAGACGTCTCATCTTCTTTCAAAACTAAAGGCACTAAAGCTAGAGCTATCTAAGCATCTGATCGTACATTTAGTTTTAATTTCTCTTCCTGCACAATTCAGCCCTATTTAAGGTCAGTTATAACTGTCAAAGCAGAATTGATCTCTTAATGAGCTCATTTCTTATTTTGTGCAATAAGAAGAAAGGTTGAAGTAAGAGATGACTAAAAGTACTTACTTAGAAAGTACATCTAAGATCAACTTCAAGAAAATGAATAATAATAAGGAAGATGCAACTGGTCCAGTTCAAAAGAAATAGCAAAAGCCTAAAAATGACGAAGCATCTGGCTGTTACTTTTATGAAAATCCTGGACACATGAAGAGAGATTGTACAAAATGTCATGCTTTGCATGAGATGAAAGGTTCACTTCTCAGTTTGGTTTGTTCCGATATTAATTTAGTTTTAACACCTAGACACACTTGGTAAATGGATTCCGGCTACTACTCATACAAGTGTGTTTACGTAGAGTTGCCTGAACAACCGAAAGCTAAATGATGCTAAAAGATTCATTTACGTGGGCGTTGGAAAATTAGTTGAAGTCGATGCTATATGGACTTTTAGGTTATTATTAAAGATAGATTATTATTTGGGTTTGTAATAGACATTTGTAGTAATGTCTTTTAGACGAAATTCGATTTCTATTTTTGTATTGGACATTGATAAGTGTATAAAATACACTTATTTGGGGTCCTAAAATATTAACATTTGATAGTTCTTTTGACAAAATATATCCTAAATTGATTTTATGTTATATAGGTAAAATTCAATGGTTGAACGAGAAATCAAAAGAAAGAAGTGAAAATTAGTGAAAAGGGCAAAATGTAAAGTTTGAGGGCCAAATTGCAAATATTCAATAGTTGACTCGGACCATAAGATCATACTTTGAGAATTGTTAGGAGACAATTTGATGGAACTAGAACTCAAAAAGGAATGAAATATGATCAAAATTAATTTCCAATTGCACAAGTTATATTTTAGATTTTTAGCCGAATATTGACACGCACTTTTGGCACAGTAAAAGTCCGAATAGGAAAAACCATATTTCCAGTAACGTTGTATTAATTTGAGTTATCTTTTCAACGCACTTTTAATTGCATCAATTGGATATCAGGAGAGAAAGTTATGGCCAAAATACTGGCTGATATGCAGAAACAAAAAAATCCGCGAGCGAATGGAACTTTACTTATTCAATTGGAACTCTTTTGGAGTCAATTTTGACGTGATTTTGAATCAATTTTCAACTTTTACAAAAACATAACAGCAGAATTCATATTAGAGAGCTCTCATGTACATATTATACTCCAATATTCATCAATTAGTATCATCAAATAAGGAAAATTCATAGTTTTGTGAGAGAATTGAAGGGGATTTGCAAGAATTCAACCAAGTGAAGATTCAAACCTGATTTGTGGGCAAAGAAGAGAAGGTACAAATGGAGATTCATCAAGAAACAATTGAAGAGATTCAAAATTTCAAGATTCATCTTCATCTTCTCAAATTACCAAAAATCCGGGTGATGTCTTTTCACTTAAATATGATTTCTTGTAATTTCAATATGTTAGACTAATTTTATACACTGCTAGGATGAGATGAACCCTTGTTATGATATTTTTATTTCTTAATTAATTATTTTGATTTTAATGTGATTTGATTTGTGGATGTTTATTACCATTTTATCGTTCTTTTCAATTGCTTGATCACCAATTGAATTGTTAATGGATTTTATTGTTAGCGAGAGAGATAATAGGGTTTAAGCACAATATAATAAACATGGTAAAGTAGAGGATAGAGATATACATCTATATTTTATATGGTTTCAATAAGTGTT
>CAIGRQ010271334.1:0-15695 GCA_903798375.1 Fraxinus sp. D2006-0159 | reverse complement strand
GGTCACTAGTTAAGGGCCTGTTTGGTACAGATTCTGATTTTCTACAGTAAATCAATTCTCATTTTCAACCACACATTCTTCAATAAAATAATATTTTCCATCACATCAATAATTTTTTCTTCTTTTTCAACCATACATTTCCCATCATATCACTATTCAAAATCAATTCTTCCTCCAAAAATTTCCTATCAAACAAGCTCTCAACTTTCACTCCATGTCATTCGAACTTCAATAAGTATTCAAGTCACATCCTAGCCTAATGTTTACATGATGGACGAGCTTTTAATTTTGAGTATCTACGTCAATTGATTCTACACGGCAAATCCCGATATCAACAAATTCAACAAAATTATCCATTCAAACGTAGATCAAAATTAATTATTTTACCGATTTTTTATATCTTACTCCGTAATCACACTTTAATACATGTGGTATCAACTAACAAATATATTTAGCCCGTGTTTGAAACCCATTTTTAGTAGAAATAATTTTTGCATGTAGTCCAATTTTTTTTCCCCTTGGCTATTTTCATTTTCGTAAAGGTATAAAATTTTCAAAGTAAAAGAAAAACATAGAATTTGGAACAAATTTTATGGAGGCCTCATTCTTTGCTGCAAAAGTGTCCGAAGAAAGTAAGTCCCCGAATGTCGAACCCCAAAAATGAAATATTTGTGCATATTTTTTTTGAAAAAATAGTTGACTTTTTGTACTCTCGAAAAGATAATAATTATTTTTTTGTACACTCGAAAAGCTAACCTTTTGAAGTTGTAAAAGAAGAGGCATTATCTATACTAACAAACCTCCTAATATCAAATCAGAGTAGGAGAAATGTTTTCTCAAGCCTACCAAAAGATGAATACTATTAATCCGATATTTCATGTGTATACGTTTGAGTTTCAATAATTTTAGCCGGGGAAGGTGAGATAATAATAAAAATGCAATAATGACTAATTTACTTGAACGAAATAATCTTTCCTTCCAAATCTATAGTTGACTTTGTCTCGACCACAGCACATTCGGCTAAATGGAAAAACCAACAAATTTTATCATACAACAATATTTTTTTTTTTAAAAAAAAGTTCTATTCGTTATAACGTCCCAAATCGGTTCAAAATCCACAATTCAAAGGCTTCAAAATGGGGCCCACATTATTTTGGAAGAATGTATTCTGAAATAGTAGGTTGATGAAGAATGTGTGATTGAAAAAGAAGGAAATGTTGTTGATGTGATGGAAAATATTATTTTATTGAATAAAGTGTGGTTGAAAATGAGTAGAAGAAAGAGAATGAAAATTTTAATGTGTACCAAACAAGGGCTAAATCACGCTACAAATGGCGCAGTGTCATATAGGATTTCTTTTTCTAATCGGTTATTATTATAAACAAAAAAATATTATAATAAAGGAGTTGACAAGCGGTGGTTAATATTAAAGAAAAGATTGATTAAACAAATAGTATTACGGAAATAATTGATGATCGTTTGAATTTCTGACTAAACAATGTACAATAACGTGATCACGTGTGTTTGCGTTACGTAAAGTTGATATAACGTTAATTCAGCGCGTGTTTAAGGGTGGTCCGATAATGCCTTTGTTCTTTTGATACTTAAAATTGTTTAGTTGGAGATATCGAAGCACATAATTACGTAAACATTTTTTTTTTTGTTTTTTTACAAAGAAGATCGATAAAAATTATATTCTTTTAGTTCGTGTGAACATTTTACTTCTATGAAAACGTTTTAAATTACGTCTTGTCTAATTTATATTGAATTAGATAAGATTAGATGTGATTAAAGAATACAATAAAAGTTATAAATTATTCGTTAAGTCGTGCTCATCGAATGTAATATAAGCTCACAATTCCCTTTTAATTGATTTTTCGGGTAATTAATATATGTATGTTCAATTAATTGTTACTATTCATAAAAAAGGCTGAACCCCAACCTTGAGAGCCCCTCACTAGCTCGCCCCTAGAACATCGTGGAGGAGATAAATCGCGAGATGTGCCTCAGCGGGCCGGGTACAGAACTGTCGTACTGGTACCCACAAAGAGTCTAATTCCAAACCTTGTTAGAGGCAAGAATCGAACCATCACACTGTAACTGCCAGCTCAGCTAAGACTACCTCACTCTTGTCCTTTGCATCACTGAATTATGCCTCGGAGGGCGATTGTTACTATTCATAGATATTATTCTTACGTGGTTACATGTAATTGGATGAATTTGACTGAAGGGTGTGTATTTGCGAGGAAAACATCAATTTGATTTCTATGTGCGAGAAGTGTTACACTTAAATCAACAAATACTAGTCGAGGATGAATGAAGTACTCGACTTGTAAATATACAATCGAGGATATGGTATTATTGAAACATTGTTTCATTATAAAAGAAAAATATAAACATGTGTCGATCAAATTTCTCAATTAAATTGAATTTAATTTCCCATTCATGCAACGTTTTCATTGGCCTTACGATTATACTATATTTACTTGTTGAAGAAATAAATAGAACCATTTAAAAAAATATAGAATTTTATACGAAATAGTTCTATACTGTATCATTAGTTTTGAGTTAAGCTGCTAATCATTTCTCGATGTCCATTTTTTAAAGAATAAACCCATTTGTAATCAATGTTTACAAATCACATTTACATGACAGTAGGGTCGTGTCACATTCTCCAACATTAAGGTATTCCAATGAAAGATGTCGAAGTGACTCCACGTCACATAAATTGATGTTTGTAATTTTGCTTTCAAACGTCAAGAAAGATTGGCAAAATAATATTGCATTATTGCACTATTTTTTGATCAAAAAATCCACTTGTACAATTATTGAGGTATTGTAATTTTTACAACACGTCCCATTAGTGGGAAGTGTTGTAATTTACAATAAGCCTGTCCAAGGGGGCCGTCATGTATGTCCCCCTATAGCCTATAGGGGGTCGCCACGTATGCCCCCTATTTTTCCCTTCGTCATTAGGTGTTGTAAAAATTACAACACATTAATGATTGTACACCAAGCATTGTTGTTTTTTGATAGCGTAGAAGTTTAATTTGTTATGATCTTATCAAGCAAGCTCAATTCAATCACAATATTGAGAGTCCGTTTGATAGAGATTAAAATTCAATTAAAATTGAAAATATAGTCATTATTAGATTTGACAGTACAAGACCACAGTCTCGGGAATATAACTGTGATAAAAATACAATCCAATGGTCAGGTAAAAAGGGGGTGCAATAATGAAAATCTCAATGTATGATTGGCCACAGGCGCAGGCTACCTGAAAAAGTACTGCAAAATGGAATCAACAAGGCTATATTATCGGGGGCCCACTTCATTAAAGTCAACGAAAGAGCACCGAATCCACGTTAGCACACCATTTCCCCTTGCACTGATGTACATATGCATGCACTTGAGTCTCACATTAACATTTGTTAAATGCGTGTTCGATAGAGATTAAAATTCAAAAATTAATCGTTATTGTTGATTTTTATTAGAAAAGCGAGATCCAATAACGGTTATATTTTCAATTTTAATTGAATTTTAATCTATACCGAACATGCCCTAAATTAAAAGGGTGTTTAGCGTAGAGATTTCAAGTGGATTGTGATAGAAATTTTTGAAATGTGTGGTTGAAAAAATGTGAGACCCATAAAAAATGTGGTTGATATTGATTGTTTGACTTTGAATAAAATCCTACCCAAACATGCCCTATAATTCATTTTCCTCTTCATTCTTATCAATCACATTTTTTGATAAAATAATATTATATATAAATCTAAAGAAGTTTTCTTCTTTTTTAATCATATACTACAAAAGTTTATAATTTACATCACTATAATTCGAAAAAATGGAGCCCAAACATGAGCTAATTTTTATAATACCCTCTCCGTCCAATATAGATATATTTACTCTTTTTTTTTTCTTTTTTTTTTTCATTTGTTCCAAATTATAAACAACTTTTCTTGAGTCTCATATTAATTTTTGTAATACTCTCTCCATTCAATATAGATTATATTTACTTTCTTTTTCGTATGTTCTAAATTATAAATAATTTTTCTTGTTGAGAGTTTTAATTATTTTTTTAATATGCTCATATTTACAATCAATAAAAATGAACTACTCATATTTTCAATTATGTAAGTTATATATATTTTTTTTAATCTGCGTGAAAATAAAAATAAATTTATCTTTATACGATGAAGGGATTATTTACTTTCTGGGTTGTTGGATAATAATTCCGTTCACTCTTAAAGTTTGGTAACTTTTAGGACTTCTAAAATTTTTTGATATAATTCATGACTTTTATGAATTTTTAAAAAGCCTATAAAATACTTTTTTTTGGATACTCAAAAACTTATGCCATATTTGATCGCCACATTTTTCATGAAAAATGGCATAACCTGGAAAAATGAATTTCACTTTGACCGTTTGATAGCAACGTGAAAATAAAAATCGAATTTCAAGATACAACCACTTTAAAATGCATTTTCTTTGTTTTCATGGAAAAAAAATCCTACGAGTTTGGTGGATTTTTATTTTCCAATTAACATAGAATTGAAATTTCTTTCCATCTTTGCCTATCAAACAGACCCTTAATGAAGTCTTAGCTAGAGTTTTAAAGTTCATAAAAACCTTTGGAAGTATAGATTGAATACACTAAAAAACTGTAACTGCACTGGCCTCTGTATGAATGTGCATTAATGGCTATCTTGTTGACGAGCTGAAGGCTTACTTTTTTTTACGCTATTTGTATAATCTCTGTTGATAACTACACAATTGACACCGTCACATCTATCAATTTTAAAAATTGTTAAAAATTATTTTTTATATCAATTATTCGAATTTTGACCGTCAACCAAGGTTATTAGACACGATTGTAATTCTAACAATTGGCTTTATCCTTTTTTTTCTACAAGTGACCTCATTTTGGGCGGCGAGTGCGTAGGGTTGGCAGGTTTCCCAGTTGACACAGAGTAAATTAATACGTGAATCACCAGAGGAAGGTGGGGACCACCATCACAGACGCGAGGTATAAAAAGAGGGGTTGGGCATGCCGAGGAAATCAGCAATTTCAAGCCCCTTTTTCAGATGCATTGGCTGCTTAACTAATATTTTCTCCGTTCATAATCTCTCTTAATTTATCGCTTCCTTCTTCGCCGTCTGTATCTCTCTATATAATATATTTGACGAGGAGGAGCAAACATGGGTGGAATTACTCTCGAGGAGATAAAAAATGAGACTGTTGATCTGGTAATCACACTCACTATTTTGATTTCAAATTTTTTTTTTTTTTTTTTAAATCTTCAATTTGAATGATACCATTAAGTTTCTCGTTTTAGTTAATTTCGTATAGAATTTTCAGAACTTTCTCTCGATTTTCTGCAATCTTAGGATTATTTCTAACTAAATTTGCTTCCCTGCGTGCTTGAAGGATAATGAACACGATTCATTTCATGTGCGTGAGATTTGATTTGGATGCTCAATTTGCTTCCACTTTTATTTACAACCCGTTTGGCAGAGTTTTTCAAAAGTTACTTTCGAGATTAAAAAACTGTCTTCCAATTTTAACTTTTGAACATATATGAATAATTATATGAAAGTGTTTTTAAAGGAAGATGATTTAACGTAACTTTCTCTCCCTCCCTACCAAACATGCCTTAATGCCCTCCTTTTCCTGTATACATACGTATATACATGAAAAAGCACATGCATGAAGTTTATCATTTCGACTTTCACTGAATTTATTTTCTCATACTTCAACTTTTAAATAGATCGACTCGGTCCAATCTCTATTTAATTGTGTTGTCAGTCATAACTTCTCTGTTTCTTTATTTCAATTTAAATTTATTATAATCTTTATTCAATAGAAAAAAAATTACAATCTGATCCAGGGAACACGGGGACTGAGTACAACTTGCTTGCTAGATATAAAAAAATAAATTTAGCTCTCCCCAAAGGTTTGGTTTCAAAATTCACATGGTTAGGTTTAAACAGTTAGTCAATCATTGTCATCAGCCTAACAATGTGAAACAAACTCTTGCTTCTATGTAATTAGATATAGTTAATATCTAAAATTTGTTCGCAGACCGTGAGTTTTAATCCAGCAGTCTAGATGATTAGAGCTCGACGTAGTTACGATGAATAAATTGATCTCGATTCTTGATATAGATAGAAATCCATAGAATAAAGCTATGTGAGATCACTGACGCTTATCATCAGTTTAGGTAGCATTGAGATCTACGACCTACGATTAGTTAAAAAAAAATACAATTGATTATCAGTTGTCACTTAGACTAATGATCAAGGCCCTGTTCGGTAGGGATTAAAATCCAATTAAAATTGAAAATATAGCCGTTGTTGGTTCTCACTCGTCTAATAAAAGTCAACAATAACGGCTAATTTTTCAATTTTAATTCGATTTTAATCTCTACCGAACGAGCTCTTGATAACATTATGAAATATTGTATCACGAATAAACTAATTAGTCTTTTTTAAAAAAAATTTTAATCATGTTTTGAGTAATTATGAAGGATATGTACCTTTAGAAAAATGTCTTTATTGCGTTATTTGCGTATTCTTTTATGAGTGGTTTATAAATTTAGTTAAAATTAACTATTGATTTTAACTACGCATTCATAACTATTATTCATTATTATCAAACATTTGTAGATACATTATTATTTGTTTTACTATTTTTCTCTGCAAATCATTTATAAATTTGACAGACGAAATCTTAAGCCCTTGTTTTGGCTCAATTTTAATGAAGTTTTTGGGAAAAATTTATTTTGGAATACTGATTTTTCAGGAGGATATGGGGTTAAAAAGAATGAAAAATTTTGAATTTACGTGAAATATTATTTTATAAAAAATGTGTAATTAAAAACAAGAAAGAGAAAAATGTATTAAAATTAAAATTAAATCGTGGGCTAAATTTATATGACTTTGTCCAGTTTTTACTAATTAAATTTATTGTAACAAAAATGAAAAAAAAAAAAAATCAGTTATTCAGAAATCTGTTTGGGTACTTTTTCCGTGGTACTCCACCCTTGTATATTTTTGTGTTGGGATTCAAACTTTTATTAACGGTTTCGGGTTTCCTGACTTTCCTCTCTGTTTATGACTACTGAAAGCTGATATTTTTTGGCACCTTTTGGCTAACCTAACCCTAATATTAACCTTCATCAAATTAATTAATAGTATTCAAACAATTAATATTTATTCTCTGAAAAGCGTGCTCAATTTAGCCATTGTGATTGGTCGAGAAACCCAGGCCATTTTGTGATGGTAAACTCAGTTGTGGTCCCCTCACAAGCCAATTACAGTGAAGTCAACTTTTGCATGTCTGTCCACGTGACTGCTTGCATCATCCATGTATGAATTATGCTACAGTAGATCATAAGTCTATATGATCACATTTCCTATTAGATGGTCATTATTGAGAAAAAAAAAATGCTGTTTTGAAAATTGATTTTTTGAAATATGTAGTTAAAAAGTAGAGAAGAATTTTGAGTTTGTGCAAAAATATTTTGTTATGTGAAAGTGTGATTGAAAATGAGTATGTGAATTAAAAAATTCTGTTTTAAAGAAAGACAAACATGAGCTTATTAGATTCAATTAAATGATTCGTGAAATTTTGCATTTAAGTGAATTTATCATTTAATGTCATGCTGGACACTGCTGAATAACATTACTCTTCATGCATGCATGGGACCACATAGGGAATTTTATTAGCTAAAAAAAATTAGGTTAAATTTATCTTATCTTCATCCAATATTTTAAAATTTTAAAGAATAATGTTATTTAATACCACTAGTACTACAACAACAGTCTAGATGATGCTAAGTGATAGACTTAGCCCTTGTTTGGTACACATTAAAATTTTCATTTATATTCTTCTGCTCATTTTCAACCACACATTCTTCAATAAAATAATATTTTTCATCACATCAATAACTTTTCATTCTTTTTCAACCACAAATTCTCCATCAATCTACCATTCCAGAATACATTCTTCCAAATTAATGTGGATCAAACACACCCTTAATGAAAAGTGGAATTAAGTGATTCATTTAATTGTACCTTTCATTTAGCCCCTGTTTGAGCCCCATTTTGGGTCAAAATGCATTTTGGAATAGTGTTTTGTTAGAGAATGTATGATTAAAAATGAAGGAAAAGCTGAGTTTACGTTTAATATTATTTTATTAGAGAATGTGGTTGAAAAAAAAGAGAAATGTATTTTAGAATTAATGGAGTCCAAACAAAGACTTAATTTCACATTAATATCATATAGATTGGTGTTTTAACATAAGTGGTGCTAAATAGTATTACTCATTTTTGTTAGCCGTATTATATACAACCGTTAATTTTAGTTACACATCTCATGGAATTCATAGTTTTTCCAAATTTTCAATTATATATTTCATCAATTTTATATAAATCTATTAAAAAATTGATTTTTAGCAAGACCAAACATGTGCTTCGAGCTTGTTTGGTAGATATCTTATAAGTGAAATATAATTGTTTTAGAGAATGTGTGATTAAAAATTAGAGAAAATTTATGAATTCCATAAAACATGTAGTTAAAAATGATTTAGGGAAAAAAATGAATTTAGAAAATGTCAGCCAAACAAGTTCTTAACGTGATTATTTACTGCTATGATGTTTGTATCTCTGATAATTTGTGTTACAAAAAATGAAATAGATAGTAAACAAAGATTAGATTTTTGTTAATGTTATAAACAAATAACAGGAAAAAGTTCCGATAGAGGAAGTGTTTGAGCAGCTGAAATGCTCCCGGGAAGGGTTAAGTTCCGATGAAGGTGCTAACAGGATTCAAATTTTCGGCCCCAACAAATTGGAAGAAAAGAAGGTGTTTCTCTTCTCTTTATAACCAGTGAGTTTTACCAGTTAAATACATTTAAATTGCAATGCTTGATAATGGTTTTTGTCCTTGAAACACAGGAAAGCAAAATACTTAAGTTCCTTGGTTTTATGTGGAATCCACTTTCATGGGTCATGGAAGCTGCAGCAATAATGGCAATTGCCCTGGCTAATGGAGGTGGAAAGCCCCCGGATTGGCAAGATTTCGTTGGTATTATATGTTTGCTCGTTATCAACTCGACTATCAGTTTCATTGAAGAGAACAATGCTGGAAATGCTGCTGCAGCTCTTATGGCTGGTCTTGCTCCTAAAACGAAGGTATCAAATTTTTAGATGTACCTTCCCAAATGCAGTATGAAACTCTTGATGTATGCATTAACTTCTTGTGTTTGATGACTGCTCAACGATAGGTCCTCAGAGATGGTCGATGGAGTGAGCAGGAAGCCTCCGTTTTGGTTCCTGGAGATATTATAAGCATTAAATTGGGAGATATAGTTCCAGCTGATGCTCGTCTTCTTGAAGGTGATCCATTAAAGATTGATCAATCCGCACTCACAGGAGAGTCGCTTCCTGTCACCAAGAATCCTTATGATGAAGTTTTCTCTGGTTCAACATGCAAACAAGGTGAGATTGAAGCTGTGGTTATTGCTACTGGTGTTCATACTTTTTTCGGGAAGGCAGCGCATCTTGTGGATAGCACAAACCAGGTTGGCCACTTCCAGAAAGTGCTCACTGCAATTGGTAACTTCTGCATTTGCTCCATTGCGATTGGAATGCTAGCTGAGATTATTGTTATGTACCCAATTCAACATAGGAAGTACAGGCAGGGGATTGACAATCTCCTCGTTCTGTTAATCGGAGGAATTCCGATTGCCATGCCTACTGTCTTGTCCGTCACAATGGCTATTGGATCTCACAGGCTCTCACAGCAAGGTGCCATCACCAAGAGAATGACTGCCATCGAGGAATTGGCTGGCATGGATGTCCTGTGCAGTGACAAGACTGGAACTTTAACCCTCAATAAGTTGACCGTTGATAAAACCTTGATTGAGGTCTTTGCAAAGGGTGTAGACCCTGATCAGGTTCTGCTTTTAGCCGCAAGGGCTTCTAGAACTGAGAATCAAGATGCAATTGATGCTGCCATTGTCGGTACCCTTGCTGATCCAAAGGAGGTATGTGTGGTTTTTCTTTCTTTTCATTTTATAATTATTAGATATTAAAACCTAAACAGAGTTCAATGGCTCATGGTACATGTCCTCAATTCTTAGGCTCGAGCTAGTATCAGGGAGGTCCATTTTCTCCCCTTCAACCCTGTGGACAAGAGGACTGCTTTGACTTACATCGATTCCAGTGGTAACTGGCATCGAGCTAGCAAGGGAGCCCCAGAACAGGTACTCTTTCTTATTTTCAATTTCTTGGCTTCCTGCTTGGTGAATATGTAAGATGTTACTAGGCAAACATACTGATTTTCTTTTTCTTTCTATTTTGCTCCCTTCTGCGATCAGATTTTGACTCTCTGCAATTGCAAGGAAGACTTCAAGAAAAAGGTTCACGGTGTTATTGATAAATTTGCTGAGCGCGGACTTCGGTCATTGGCAGTTGCAAGACAGGTTTGCAATGAAAAAATTGCGGGAATTTAGATATTTTCTTAATTGAAAAATTATGTTCCAGTTACTGAGGTCAATGTTATATTTCCAGGAAGTGCCACAGAAATCAAAAGACAGCCCTGGTGGTCCATGGCAGTTTGTTGGATTGTTATCCCTGTTCGATCCTCCCAGACACGACAGTGCCGAGACCATCCGCCAGGCCCTCCATCTTGGTGTTAATGTGAAAATGATTACCGGTAATTCCATATTTATCATTCTGAAAGGCAGTATTATAGCTACTTATTATGTTCTTTTAGTCGGTTGCTTATTCATATTAATGTGTCAATCACAGGCGATCAACTCGCCATTGCTAAGGAGACTGGGCGCAGGCTTGGTATGGGAACAAATATGTACCCCTCTGCTTCATTGCTTGGGCAACATAAAGATGAATCTATTGCTGGTCTTCCTGTTGAGGAGTTGATTGAGAAAGCAGATGGTTTTGCTGGGGTCTTTCCGGGTGGGTTTTTTAGTCCGTGAACCCTTCACATTTATGAAAATTTATAAACCTTCTAACAGTGGAAAGGGAAATTCTTATTCTTTCTCATTGGCGAGCAGAACACAAATACGAAATAGTGAAGAAGTTGCAGGAGGGCAAGCATACTGTTGGAATGACGGGAGATGGTGTCAATGATGCACCGGCTTTAAAGAAGGCAGATATTGGAATTGCAGTTGCTGATGCTACAGATGCTGCAAGGGGTGCTTCTGACATTGTACTCACTGAACCTGGGTTGAGCGTTATCATCAGTGCAGTATTGACCAGTCGGGCTATTTTCCAAAGAATGAAGAACTACACAGTTATCCATTTCTTCTCTTATCTTCTCCTTGTACAGTTACTTTTTTGGCTGAAGCAGGTATAAATTATTTGTGTCTTCATTTTGCCAGATATATGCAGTCTCCATCACAATCCGTATTGTTGTAAGTTCATTGCTGCATTTGAACTAAGAAAGTTACTATAATTCCTGAGATTGATGGACTTCTTATGCCCTCTGCTTCTTGTTTTGCAGTTTGGTTTCTTGCTTATTGCTTTGATTTGGAAGTTCGATTTCTCTCCATTCATGGTTTTGATCATTGCCATCCTCAATGACGGTAAGATTTCGCTTTCTCATTTGAATAGCTCTTATATTTTGGGTGACACAGGGAAACTGATAGATCAATAATTTTGTTCTATTTAGGAACAATTATGACAATTTCAAAGGATAGAGTAAAGCCATCTCCTTTACCTGATAGTTGGAAATTGAAAGAGATATTTGCCACCGGCGTAGTACTTGGAGGTTACCTTGCACTGATGACTGTTTTATTCTTCTGGATTATGAAGGAAACTGACTTCTTCTCGGTGAGGACTAGAAATGTTTCTTGTATGTATGCTTTTAAATTATACATAGTTTCAATGTGAAAGTAAAAATAATTAACTTCCTGCAGAATAAATTTGGTGTAAGATCTATTAGAAATAGTGAACACGAAATGATGGCTGCTCTTTATCTACAAGTGAGCATTATCAGCCAGGCTCTGATTTTTGTGACCAGATCACGAAGCTGGTCGTTCATGGAACGCCCTGGATTTCTGTTATTGACTGCTTTTGTCATCGCACAGCTGGTAATTCTTCCATGACTATTGCATATTAAAGACCTTCTCTTTCTGGGCGAAACTTCTTCTCCCTTGCGCCTTTAGCATAGTTAAATTTCTTCATCTATTTGTAGAGAGAATAAAGCTTGAATGTAGATAGAATGTCAAGTTCTAAGATGCTGAAACGTTTAATGATGTAGATTGCTACTTTAGTAGCTGTATACGCCAACTGGGGGTTCGCCAGAATCAAAGGATGTGGTTGGGGATGGGCTGGTGTAATCTGGCTTTACAGTATTGTATTCTATTTACCGCTAGACCTAATGAAGTTTGCCATTCGTTACATCTTAAGTGGAAAGGCCTGGCAAAATTTGTATGAGAACAAGGTATGACAGTCCAACAAAATGCCTAGATCCTGTCCTTCCCTTATCATGTTCATTTCACTAACTTATCATGTTTTTTTACTTGGAACAGACCGCTTTCACCACCAAGAAGGACTATGGCAAAGAGGAGAGAGAAGCACAGTGGGCTCTTGCACAGAGGACCCTACATGGCCTTCAAGCACCAGAGACGACTAATCTTTTCAACGAGAAGAATAGCTATAGAGAACTTTCTGAAATCGCAGAGCAGGCTAAGAGGAGAGCTGAGATTGCAAGGTATGAATTGACTTTTTCGATTAGTCCCTTTTACAATTACTAGTTTTGCTGTGATCATTGTGAATTATAAAAATTTTCTATTTCTGTTTTTATCATTTTAGGCTTCGGGAGCTGCATACGCTCAAGGGTCATGTCGAGTCAGTCGTGAAGCTGAAAGGCCTTGACATTGAGACAATCCAGCAGCACTACACCGTGTGAAGATTATGTTTCATATGAGACGAACAAGAGCAAGATGCAATAAGTATGAAATAGAGAACAGCAAGATTAACTTTGATATATCTGTCTAGACAAAGGGAGGCAGTAACAAGCCATAATTCCTGATCTAGCTTTTCTTGTTTTCTGATGTACCGAATGTGTGGGTTTTCTGATGTATTCGTAAGTGCCCACGGGGTTCTCAGGTCTTTGAATATGAGTGCACAATGACATCTCATGTAAAACAGTTTTCTACTCAATCTGGTTTTTCCCTGGTTTACCATTTGCCGTAATCCTTGAATCATCTTCCTGTTATACCATTGTTGTGATCTTTGGTTACTATCTGTTCTGACATTTTCACCGATAGGAATCAAGATCTGATTCCCCCATGAATATAACGCATTGAAGATTTAGTGACACTGCAATATTGGTCCCAACTTCTGAAGTGGATTCTGCACAGATAGGATGACATAATTGAATAAAAGATTGCGCACATATTTTTGTTGAATTGAACTGAATTATACCTCGAATTCAAGTATATATTACTAATATTAGGATCCTTGTATTTAACTCGTTTACAAAAATACACATAATTCCGTTTGACATTAGTCTAGACAAGTTTTCTCTACACTAGTATTCATCATCATCATCCCTTGATCCACGGAATCGCCTAACAACAGCAGAAACTGCACCGAGGAATAGAAATAAAGCAAAGAGTTCAAATCCACCTCCAATGCCAACAGCAACACTGGGACCAGGTGCAAAGAATGAAAAGGGAGACCAACCCCATCCACCATAAAATGGCACGCCAAAGCCATATCCGTATCCACCAACTAAAGGAGGGGCAACTGGTGGGTTGATATACACATTGGTTCTGCAAGAAAAAAGCAATTTAAACTAGTCAAAAAAAAGTAAGGGTTTCTTAAGCCATTGGTAATCAAGCTTTACCGGACTGTAACATCAAATAATCCATGAGAAGTCACATAAAGAAGAAATAAGACACCGAGTTTACAGCTCTTTAAACCAAGAAAAAATCGCTATCTAGACTTTCAAATTTATGTCTGTAACTAGAGATTTTGTCCCCGAAAAAAGGAGCAGAGTGCTGAAATAGTATAAAATGAACAAGGTAAATTCTCCTGCTCAACTGAATTCAAGACGAAATTTTTTATCTGTGATAGAACACCATTTTAAATAGCATTAGCATAGACACCGAACTTCATTTCCCATTGCATTTGTTTATTCGGACAAGACGAATATTCGTATATCGAAGAAACCATCTCGAACTTAGTAGTCTTCAATGGTTAAAATTGGCTGATGTCTTCATGATTCAAAAGATATAATTTTAGAACCACAATTACCCTGCATCATTAGAATTTTCCGATGATATTTACCAATGAAGTCAGCACAATATTTGAACCTGGAAATCGTATACAGTTCCACATTTCAACAGATTCTGCTTATAATTCTATAAATAGGGTTCTCAAAATACTTTTGCAAACACATGGAACTACTAAAGCCTAATTCAATTATCAGCAGCATAAACAAACTTTAAATTCAACAAAATTGTCCCCTTTCAAATATTTCTCTACACATTATTTATCATTCTTTAGTCAAATATAGTTACTAACTTACAATACAAATGCATTAATTTTGATTAAAATCCAGAAAACTACCTTGAATTGTTGATTCTTGGGCCAGAGGAGGGCGGCGCCGATGGCCGGAAAGCCTGGCCACCGACTCGGCCACCAGTTTTAGCGGCTGATGCAGTATCAACTGAGCCCAGTGTCAGCACCCCAGCAGCCAGTGCAACCAGTGCCAATTTTGCAAACTGGTTTTCAGTTTTACTGCCACATTTCATTTCCACAAACCAAATTTTCACTACACCCATAAAAACATAAAGCAGAAAAACGAAAAATCAACAATTTAAGCAGGATTTAGAATCTTCACATACCTAGGAAAATCTTCCTGGCTGTGTTTGGATGAGATGAGAACAGATTTTACAGGGATTGTAGTGGTTTTTCTCTGAGGTTTGAATTTTGATGTAAGAGGGCTTACTATGAAGCTACTCTCAAGTATGGGAACTGACATTTTTTGTGAAGTATAAGATTTGGTTTAAGGATCTTGTAATTAGGCCAGTTTCAAGAATTTCTATGGAGGCCTGGTGTTTAAGGTTTACTTGATAATTATTGTTCGTGAATATAGGGGATGATCCAATTGGTGATTGAGAAGAGGCCACGTGTAAATATTGCAGTGGTGGATTGGAAGTTTCAAGAAATCTTTGATTTTTTGTAGTAACGTATGACTTTCGGCTTTCCATATTTGGTGGGGTTTGATAAAAATCAGACCTTTAATAAATTTTTTATCCTAACAAATATAAAAGAGGCTCTTTGGATGGACAGATGTCAACAATTTGTAATGTAATCACTACTAAATTGAAAGAGTGAAGGAGCCATTCACTATTCATACTATTCATAGTGTTCATAGTGTCAAAATCATGAACAGTATTGGCTTGTATTCCTTATTTCTCGCTCGACTTTGCCTAATTTCATTTCATTTCTGTGGCTCTCGCTCTCGACAATCCCTCTCTCTCGACAATCAAAACATCTCCACCTTCATCGCCGATTCGCCGCCGAACTGGGTGTTGCCGGAATGTGATTTTCCGTCCGTTGTCTCCGTGTCTCGGTGCGTTTTCTCCGTTTCTCTCGCTGTTTCCCCACATTTGTGCCCTAATTTGTGCCCTATTTCTGAAATCAATTGGAGT